>PVIR01009377.1:0-53451 GCA_004026965.1 Petromus typicus | reverse complement strand
AAAAAATGTGACCTAGTAGATGGTTTGTAGGTCATTGGGGCAGTCATTTTAGAAGGGATTAATATAGTGTTTGTGGAACTCCAGTTCCTAAAAACAGAGATTGTTGCAAAAGAGCAAGAGCAGCCCCATCCAATGCTCTGGCTTCCTTCCTCACCCTGTGATCTGTCTAATACCTGTACTCACCCACCACGATGTGATCAGTCAAGGGAGCCCTTATTATAGGCTGAACTGGGGGCGGTTTCTTGGACTTTCAGTCTCCAGAACTGTGAACTTTCTCTGCATTATAAATTGTTCAACCATTAGATATTTTGTTTAACAATGAAAAATGGCCTAATATGCTCAGATCCCAGGCTAATGCGATCCAATGCAGAGAACCCTTGATTCCATAAGGGGAACTGAGTGGCTGGAATATGCTACATTGTATTGGCAGGGGTGGGTACATTTTAGTCTCTCCTGAAACATGTAAAAATATCTAGCTTGCCTGACACTGTTCATGTTTGTTATGAACAAGAAATGGAGATTTACTCCTGAAAGTACTGTAATCAGAATTTAGTAGGAATGAGAGGATAACATGCTATGTAGTAGTTTGATATGAAGATTTGTTCTTTAACAGTCTATTTCCCTTTGCTGATTTTGGTCTTAGCCTTCTGAGGGGTACTTAGGCCTCCAGAGCAGACTTGTCCACCAGCCCACGTCAATGTCCAGTGTCAGTGGTCCTACTAGAGGAGCTGCCCTTGTCAATGAGTGTCTGATACTCACCTGATTCTTTTAGTTTACTTTTTGATTTTTCCATTCATTCAGCTGCTGTTAATTGATGACTTAGTCCAATTGTTCATACCCTTGACTTTACTTTAGATTACCTGGATAATTAGAAAATACACTCATGCTAGGGCTTGTCCCCAGATCAGTTAATTCAGAGCCTCTGGGAGTGACTTCTAGGCACTGGTGTTTTTGGAGAGGATCTTGGGTTGAGCAGCTCAGGCTAAAAACATTAATGTAGTACATGCCATGTTTTGTGTTTGTACACTCACTGGAAACCATCTGCCTAGCACTGACCTAGGAGTGGCAGAGTCAGGGAATCATATGCTTTATTTTTTCATTGTTGAAGATCAGAGTGAAACATGAACTGTCTGATGACTTCTCTAAATGGTCTTCCCCTTACTCCTTACTCATGAGCTTAGCTTGCTGGCCTTATTCTTTAGACTAAGACACTCTTTAAATTGCAGGTGCCATTGTGAATGCCACAGCTTCCCAGGATGGCCTCTCTCTAGGTCTGGGCACCTGTCATCTCACTCTACCTGCTGTGCCATGGATGAAGCTGGTCTTATGATGCCCAGACTATTCTCCATCCAGGTTTGGAGCCAGGTCAGACTTTCTGGAGACCATATCCCTAGAAGACCACAATCTCAGGTACTGTCTGCTTCATATTTCTTTTCTCCAGTCTCCATGAAGACTGATTATTATTTTTTTCTTTCCTGAGGCCTGAAGTATCACTGGAACCTCCACAAATGTTATTTGTTACTTATTCTTAAGTAATGAGTTCATTTGAAAAGGTGGATATGCACTTATCAGTGAATCTAGGTCAGATGATAAACCCTATCCTATTTTTTTTTAATTCCAATCTTTATCAGGACATTATATATACACATCATGGTCACATTCAGCGTTGAGAATTTGTACCAGTATATGATATGACCCGACTTAATTCTCATTTTTTCTTTATCCTATTTGGCTTTTATGATTTGGTCAGGCAACACCTCCAAGTAGAAATCTTTTAAAGGAACTCACTGTTCAAATCATGGAAGATTTCTCCTGGAATTCTCTGTGCTTCGGCTGGGTCCATTTCCCTGCCCACTACTCTCAGCAGCCTGCACCTTGCTTTGTAAGCCTTGAATCCATTGTAAATCAAGGAACTGGTACCAGCTGAGGTCAGGATCTGGCTTTAGCTGGGATAGAATTAGGCTTCCTGTTCAGCTGTTTCTTCCTTTACTTCTTCAGAGCTGGCAGCTACAATAGGTTGATATTGTGATATTTTATCATTCAGGTCTTTAAGAATCTGTTTCTTTCTGCGATCAAAACTTTGTTCTCATCTTCTCAGGGACTTAAAATACTGTCCTTGAACCAAGACGGGGCCCTTGCGCATTAAACACACTCGCAACTTCAAAGCTGTGCGCATGCTGCCGCTGAGGGTCCCGAGGGATCTCAATAAGAGCCGTGTGTTTGCTATAGTACAAAGAAGCCTCACTTCTTGATAGAGTTGATCTGAGGGGTGGGGGTGCCAGAGGGGTTTGCTGTCTATCTCCAAAGGAAGAGAGGATTAGGGGAGGAGAAGTATAAACTCCAGGAGGAGTTGCTGCCTTCAGCAGCCTCCTTGCTAAGGAGAATCATGCTTTCCTGCTGGAGCAGGGGTAAGGATGGACGCCGATACCCCTGAGATTTGACTGCACTCACTATTTCTGCCCTTTGAATAATCATAAATGCAGTACCTGCAGTACTGATTGATTCCTGCAGTACCTTTCTGTGTACCACCACACTGCATGCTCACAGTACTCCCAGGGTAAGGGAATGACATTATTATATGGTGTAATGAAGAAACAGAGCATCAGAGAGTTCAGGTGGAATACTTGAGATTTTCCAGCTAATATCAGACTTTTCCTTTTCTTTTCTCCTTCTCTTCTTAATTTTTTTTTTTTTTTTTGAGACAGGATCTCGCTTTGTGGTTCAGGCTGGCCCTGAGCTCAGCCTCAAACTCACATCACAGCAATCCTCCTGCCTCTGCCTCCCGAGTGCTGGGATTACAGGTGTGAGCCACCTTACCCGGCACTGTGGTATGTGGTATTGATTGCTGCTGGGCGTGAGTCTCCACACCCAGTATGGTATGTGGTTACCAGGGATCGAACCCAGGTCTTTGTACTTGCAAGACAGGCACTGGAACCACTGAGCTAACTCTCTGGCCCCCTCTCCTTCCCTTCTTCCTCCTCCTCTTCCTTCTTTCCTTCTTGTTCTTTTAACAAAGGTGGAAGGTTGATTTCAATACCTAAAGGACTGATGGTTGTTTATGAGCAATGAAGCTGTATATAAAAGAGTTTTGAACTTGCCTATGTGCTAACTGAGAAAGGAGACTACAATTGATTTGTAAGGAAAATTTATATTTTCTTATCCCAAACTTGGTAATTTTGAGAATAAAGAAACAAGATTCATAGTTACACCTCAATAAGTGTAATTGGGACCATTCTAGACAGAGCAAATATGTGATCTCTTATTTAAGTAACCATGTGTGCTCTTGATGTCCAGGTAGAGTAATAGGGAGAAATTGCCATTTTGCAATGGACATGTGAGCTCTGACTCATTTTTTATGATTTTTCAGAAGACTTCTCCTCTACCCCACTCCCAAAGATGCAAACATAGCTTTTTATATCCTGAAACACACCACTGGGGTGGCTACAGAGCAGAGGTCATCCGATATCACCAGGCACACTGTATATACTATCCATCTCCACTCCCAAGTCCCCAGGCCCCTCATCTCTTGAAAAGAGAAGACCCAAGTCATGAAGAAAAGGATACATGAGTGAGCTGAAGGGACTTCTTTTGGACTGCTTTGTCAGCACTACCGCCATATTTAATCATCTCCTGGCTTCTGTCTCCATCTCTCAGAAATCACAATTGTGCTTATTTGACAAAGTCTCTTACTGTAGGAATCCATTGTCAGAGCCACTTAAACTTGTATCTCAACTAGCACAAGCTGTTAGCTAGCTTAAAGTTTATCATTCAAGCCAAGCAGCCTCCTAACTCCTAACTCCCTCCACTATTGCCCTCTTTACTTTATTATTCTCTCTGCTGCTGGTATTTCTGAAATTCAGATCTAACTATACCACTTCCTAAAACTAAATCTCTCCATAGTTTTCCACATCTCAAATCATTAGGCTCAAATGTACAGCCTGATGCTACCACTTTCCATTACTTCCTTATCCCGACTGTCCTCTGAGTTTATGTGCTTATTCACCATTTTCTCAATACATACACGGCACAGTGTTCGTGCCTGTGTACATTTGTGCACGTGGCTCCTGCTACCTGTAGCCTCTTCTCTCACTTCCTTTTCTGTCTTCTCAGTGTTTACTTGACTCAGAAAAGTACACTGGATTACCAAAATTTCTCCATCATTCAACCCAAGGCAGGACTACTACTTCTCTTCAACTACATTGCATGCCATCACATTCTAGCTTAAAGTTTATCCTTTCTAGATAGTGTGAGCTTGAGCAGTAGAGGCTGCATGTTGTTCATTGAAAAATATATGTAAATAATGTGATGGTAATAAAAAAAAGAAAAGCCTATGTATATAGGGAGAGGGAGGTTGTAGGGGATTAGGGGAATGGGAAAAAATGAGAAGTCATGTCATAGCATATACTGGTACAAATTCTTAATGCTGAAAGTGACTATGATGTGTATATATAAAATACCATAAATATTTGAGTTTAAAGGAAAAGAAGTAGGTAGGAGAGGTAGAAGAGAATCATGGAATTAGCCACAAAGGCTGTACCTTTGCCTACCTGCCTCTGGGGACAAACTTAAAGTAGAGGCTGGGAGTAAAGAGTGGACAGCAGTGGGGTTGGAAAATAGCAGAGGGAGGTACTGCATTACATGGTAACATGTCCTCACCCAACTTGCTGAGAAATCTGTACTGAGAAACGTGGCAAGTTGGAACCAGAAAATGAAGAAATACCTGAGAAAAGAAGCTCTGTCTTTACCTTCATGTACCCCATCCTCACCTGTAAGCTTTCTCTTGTCCATAGCTGAATTACCTTAGCATCATTGCTCTCACCTATTGTTTTCTTCCATCATTCTGGCTTTGTCCTCTGGAGCATGCTCAGGACTCTGAGGTCCCAGAATTTCCCTTCTTATGGAATCACATGCTTTATAACATGAATCTGTTCCCTTCCAGTGCCTCACCAGCAGTTTCTCCTTCAGCACTGTTGTGGAGAGCTCATGGGAAAAGAACCCAAGCCTAGTCTCAAGCCTAAAATAGGAAATTCTAGAGCTACCAGCTCCTATGAGCTACCCCAACCTCATTCAGAAATCACTCAATCCCCAGCTCCTTGTTTGGTGCAGGGGCTGCACCATAGACCCGTTATTAAGAAACTGTTTATTTTCCTTCCCCTACTTTGCCGCGGTGTATTGTGGCAGCCCAGTTAGTGCCTTGCAGATAGTTTCTTGAGTCTGAAAAATCTTCCTAATGAAGCTTTGCCCTGGTACTTCCCTTTCCTGCCCTTGCAGGAAGCTGTTTGACAAGCTCTTTTCCATTTCATCTTCGAGTTGGCTGACATGCTCAGAAGCTCTGCTGCTGTCTTGCAAATGAAAAGCAGGTTAATTAAGGCAGATTTTCCAGCTTGTTCTTAAAAGGGAAAACAAAAGAGAGAGAGAGAACAGGTATCCTAGTTAATTGTTCCTAATTGTTTCTTTCCCCCAAAAATCTTCAGTATAAAACAACCTAATCAAGTACTTCCTGATCTGGCACTGAACTGAGTAGGGCTGTGTCTGGTCCAGCAGTCCAAATAGACTTATCTCTCAAAGTCCAGCTTAACCTCTATCTCATTGTGGAAGGCTTCCCTCCCCTTGTCCAAGGCCAAGAGATTATAGTGGACAGTGAGCTGTGCAGACCAGAACCTTCAGAAGACTGAAGGACTGACTGTCCCTGCCAGCTCGGAAGGGCTGTGAGGAGAGAGCCCTCACCTGCTGAACCTCTCTAGGAGCTGCCCTCACTGATTAAAACTGATGGACATGGCCAAAGACATGTCCTTTCCTCAGGCAGTTTATGCCCAGTCATTGGCCCATGGTAAGGTGTGAAGACTGGACCCATCGTTCAGCTTGGTACAACTGGGAAAGGCCATGCTCACCTCAGTTGTTTCTGGTATTGGCTGAGGCTGTTAATGAGACTGCATCTCATCTAGGCTTCTCCTTCAGCCCAGTCTTACCTTCTTTTCTACATCTACCCACCTGTAGCAGTGATCCTCTGTGGTGTTACTGTAGCATCCTTTTTCTGCACTCCTCACTAGTGTGCAGTAGAATGTCACATACCAACAAAGGCATTGTGAGAGAGGACTCATTCAATGAAACCTTGGTTTTGAATTAGCAGAGGCATATTGAGTGTTCTTTGAAAATACCTCATATTACATTCTTATAAAACACTGTCTATATATATATAATATTAAATATATCTACCTATATATTTACCTATTTATCATCTATCTACCTATTATTTCTCTACCTATTAATTATCTATCTGTATCTATGTATCTATCTGCCTACCATGTTACTGATCTATCTCCCCCATCTGGTCACCTATTTATTGTATGAGCTGCCACCATTGCCTCACCCAGATCCCATTATTGGCAAATACAGCTCACCTGTCTTCCAGCTGCTATCACTATTGGCTCAAAGCAATCTGTGACTACACCCTTTTCTGGAGAATTGTCCTTAACTAAAGAAGAGCTGCTTCCCCCTGAGGCTGAGCACTCCCCTCCTGGTAACAGGCCTGAGCCAGTGACTGATTAGCACGGGATGGAAGGGAAGCTGTCTTGCCTTAGGGCAGCACAAATAATGCAGAACTTACTCCAGAGATGAGATTAAAACTAGTTTTCAGCCAACAGCGCATCTACACTTAGCTTTCCTCCATTCCTGTTTCGCTTTCCTCAGTTCCCTTCTGAGTATAATACCCTGTATGTCGCTCAAAGCAGGAGCCTCTCATCATAGTTTCTGCTCTGAAGGAGTCTGAGCTAAACACTTGGTATTACGAGTGGTCCTAAAAAACAAACAAACAAAAACCTGAACCAGGCGCTAAGTAAGGGACTCTCAAGTTGATAGCAATTAAGATCCTGTTGCTGGCAGTAGGGAACATGGAGAGTCCTTGGCAGGCTACAGCACTGTGATTACTATAACCTTCAACAAGCAAAGTGGGAAGGAGATGCACTAACTGTTTCAAGGTCATGCAAATGTGGAAAGTGTATTAGACTACTGGAGTAGCTATGATAAAATGCCACTAACTTGAGGGTTTAAACAAAAAATTACTTCTCACTGATCTCTAGAGGCTGGATGTCCAAGATCAAGGTTCCTGCAGGCTTGGCCTCTCCAGGGGCCCTTCTCCTTGACTTGCAGACCACTGCCTTCTTGCTTTGTCCTCATTTGGTTCTCCTTGGTGTGTGTGCAACCCTGTTGTCCCTCTCTCCTTGTAGACACCAGTCTTCTTGGATTAGAGCCTACCCTCATTGTACCTTAATTGCTTCTTTAAAGGCCTTATCTCTAAAATACATTCAGTTGCAAGTCAGGGCTTCAACATCTGACTTTTCAGGGGACACAATTCAGTCCACAACAGAAGATTGTGCAGGGATTAAACAAAGGGACTGTGGGAATTGGGTGATTTTTGCTAAGTACAATTGATTTGTTGAAGAGAGAAAATGGCAGGCTCAAATCTATAATTAACAATTTAAAACAAAGTGCCTGCATTTAGAGACCTCCATTCCTATAGGCAGAGCAGGCAGGCTGAAAGCCAGGCATGGCCCTGAATTGATGGAGTGGTAGAAATTCAAAGACTGACTTCTTAGCCTAGGTGAATCTCCTATGGTGAAAGTGGGGCCCTTATAGGGAGGAGTGGAACCTTTGCACATGATGGAAGTATCTGCAGAGAGCTACTTCAGAAATGAACCTCCAGAGCTTCCTAAACTGGCCCTGCTCAAATAGCATACCACTTCTTGTTTCAATGCAGAGGCCCCTGCTTGGCTGAGGACAATGTAGAGGCTAATAAGCTACTGTTTGGCTTTCTCAAGACCTATTCCTACAAGATCATGAATTAGGGTCAAATCTCAGCATAGCCCGACTGGGGAATTCTAGAGCCCACTAAGGCATTAGAAGATTATATCCAAATGTGAGGGTTTGTTAGAACATAATAGAGCCAAGAATGAATCTAGAATTACTAGGACTGAGGAGGGTTTTCTAACAGAGGGTACTCTCCCATGACACAAAATACAACATTTTGGAAAGGCACCCAAGTTATGAATCTAAGACTTTGCTGAGATGGCTCTTGGAAGCTTGGACAAAGCAACAGCCTATATGCTGCAAAGTAGAGTTGTCAGCATTGCTATCATAGATTAGCTATGAAGAGATCAGAAAGCATAGAGAAGTGGATATGCTACAGTAGGTCCATTATAAGATACTAGAAAGTCTAACAACTAACTCTTCCACAGGAAGCCTGAACAAAACTGTTTACTAGGGTGGTAAAGAATGTGTTAGTGAAGGGCCATCTACATCACCAATTTCAGTGGCAGGACAGATGGAGATACTGTGATAAACTGGGCTCCCTGGTGGAAATGGGATGACAAAATCTCAGAATGGCAGAGGCCAGATGGTAGCATCTAATTGTTGCAAGAAAGGTAGACACAGTTACTGTAATGGATAGCAAGATTAGAATAGCACCCAGGAGAGCCTATACTGCAGAGATTTCAAAAATGGTACACAGATCATAGGGTTTCTAGAGGAAAGCTGGATGGGCACCCAGCAAGGGTGCTGCTTTATACATGTAAAATAAAAAGAGGTCTTGAATGGATGAACATAATGCCAACCTCAGCTTTTCCAGTGGCAAGTCAGGATCCATGGCCTAGTTTCCAATCTTGAGCCAGTTCTCAGTTGCTCTGAACTCAATGACTAAAAGCAAGGTCAAGTTCCCACACAGGGGACCCTGTAACACTATGTAAGTGGGTACAGATTTGCCCAAAGAATCTATAGCTATTTACTTGTACAAAGAACTGGAAAAGTGGAGCTTTCTATTGGAGGCCTGGTCTGAGTTTACCATGAAACCTGGGGACACAAAGCACAATTATAGCAAACCATCAGAGAAATCCAGGAATTAGATGGTGTTCTGGCTCCAGCCTATCACAAAATGCTTTACCTGTTGGTTATTTTCCTGATTCCTGAAATATAATTGGAATGGATATATATAGCAGAAGATACAAACTGCACATTAATACTTTGATTTATAGAATAAGAACTAATGGATAGGAAAGGCCAGTAGAATATCCTGAAAATTCACTCTCTCCACTAGGATAGTAAATGAAAACTGATGTCACATTTAAAGGAAATGACAAAGGTTAGTGACACTCTAACTTATTTAAAAGAGTGAAAAGGCAGCCAACAATATGGGAAAGAATCTTTACCAGCTGTTCCTCAGATAAAGGGCTACTATCTAGAATATATAAAAAACTTAAAAAAATCAGCCCACCCAAATTTAAAGACCGAGTTCAAAAGTGGGAATCTGAAATGAAGAGATGCTTTTCAGAGGAAGAAGTAAGAGAAGCTAAGAAGTATATGAAGAAATGCTCAACATCATTGGTCATTCGAGAGATGCAGATGAAAACAACACTGAGATTTCATCACACTCCACAAAGAATGGCTGCTATCTCAGAATTAGCCAGAAACAAATGTTGGTGAGGCTGCGGAGAAAAGGGAACCCTTCTCCACTGTTGATGGGGATGTAGACTCGTACAACCTCTGTGGAGATTCCTCAGAGAGCTAGGATTGGAGGTCCCATTTGACTTGGCCATCGCTCAGCTAGGTGTATACACAAAAGAATTAAAAGATTCATATCACAGTGACCTATGTGCACCCGTGTTTATAGCAGCTCAGTTTATGATTGCTAAATCTTGGAAACAACCCAAACATCCATCAACTGGAGACTGGATAGAGAATATGTGGTTATTTTATAGAATGGAGTATTACTCTGCCATTAAAAATGATAAGATTGAGTCATTCATACTCAAATGGTTGTACTTTGAGGATGTCCTCATAAGCGAAATAGTTAGGTCACAGATGTGTAAATATCATATCTTGTCTCTGGTATGAGAAAATGAAGTTGTAGTATGTATAGTTGATATTGTGAAATAGAAAATATTTAAAAGGGAAGAGAGTGTAGAGGTACATAATGAGGGGAAAATGAATGTGGTAATAATAAAGAAAAAGGAAACAAAGATTATGTATATAGGTGGTGGTGGGTTTCCAGGCAGGATGAAAGGGGAAAAAATGAGAATCAAGTTGTGTCATATTCAAGTACAAACTCTCAATGTTGCATGCGATGATGATGTGTATTCATAATGTACCATTAAAGATTTAAATTAAAAAAAATAAAATATTGATGTGGCAGTTTCAGTTATTATACAGGAAAGACGGTTTCTGTTCTATAGAACTTAGCAGTCTGGTTCTGTAAAACCCAGAGAGATCAGGGCAGATGACAGTGGATAACTGAACAGCTGACCATTAGTGGTCTCCATTACAGCTGCCGTGCCAGTCACTGTACACATATCAGATCAGAATAACATGGCCTTTGGTAAATGGTATGGAGCTATTAATCTGGAGAGTGCATTTTTAAATCCATCAGCAAAGAGATCAAACACAATTAGCATTAATATGAAATAGACAACAGGACATATTCACCTTTTTAGGGAGAATTTTTTCTTTTGGCCTTAGTTTAATTTTTATTAATTAAGTTCATTGGTACAGTTTAGATGTACATAGTGATCCTATGGAATTTATGCCCGAACATAACATATTTGATTCTTATATTTTCACTATTCCCTTCCCCTTCCTTTGGATCCTCTTCCCCTCCTTGTTTGCAAAAGCTTTGTTTCCAGTTTATCTTTATCTTCTTTTTTTTCCTTTTACATTTCTTCCTTTCCCTCTTCTTCTTTTTTTTTAGGTTTTTTGAGACAGGGTCTCGCTTTGTGGTTCAGGCTGGCCCTGAGCTCAGCCTCAAACTCATCACAGCAGTCCTCCTGCCTCTGCCTCCTGAGTGCTGGGATTACAGGCGTGAGCCACCACACCTGGCACTGTGGTATGTGGTACTGATTGCTGCTGAGTGTGAGTCTCCACACCCAGTATTGTTTGTGATTAACCAGGGATCAAACCTGGGTCCTTGCGCTTGCAAGACAGGCGCTGGAACCACTGAGCTAAATCCCCAGCCCTGTTATTGGTTGATTTTTTTTGATAGAAGCCATTCCCTTTGGAGTAAGGTGGAATCTCAGCATTTTAATTTGCATTTATTTATTTATTTAAAGACAGGGTCTTGCTTTATAGTTCAGGTTGGCCCTGAGCTCACTATGTAGCCCAGGCAAGCCTGGAACTCATAGTAATCCTCTTGCTTCTGCCTCTCGAGTGTTAGGATTACAGGCATGAGCTACCATGCCTGGCACTGTGGTATGTGGTACTGATTGCTAGTGGGCATGGAGTCACTATGTCCTACATTGCTGTATGTGGTTACCTGGGATTAAACCCAGGCCCTTGCAACTGCAAGGCAGGTGCCAGAACCACTAAGCTAAATCCCTTGCCCTAATTTACATTTCTTGAATGACCAGTGGTACCGAATGTTTTTTCTTATAGTTAGTTATTTTCCATTCCTACTTTTTCATCTGAAAGTGTCTGTTCATCTCACATGCTCATTTCTGGACTGGATGTTTAAATTTGGGGGTTTGATTTTTTTCAGTTCTTTGCATATTCTAGATATTACTCTTTTGTCTGAGAGATAGCTGGCAAAATTTTTTTCCCACTCTGTTGGTTGTCTCTTTACTCTGTTGGTGATTTCTTTTGCTATGGATAAGTGTTTTAATAGGATGAGATTCCAGTTGTTAATTCTTTTTCATATTTCCCGAGAGGTCAGTGTTTTGTTCATAGAGTCTTTGCGTACTTTGACATCTTCCAGAGATCTACCTATTATTCTTTCTTCCAGCAAATTTAGTGTTTGTGTTTTAATATTTAATCTTTGATCTATTTTGATTTTAGTTCAGTGCTTAGTGAGAGACATGGGTCTTTGGTGTGTGGAAAGACAGTTTTTCCAGCACCATTTATTAAAGAGGCTTCCTTTCTTTCGGTGGTTGTCTCTTTGTCTAAGACAAGGTAGCTTAGTGTGTTTGGAGTTGTTTCTGAAGCTTCAAATCTGTTTCACTGATCTTTGGGTCTGCTTTTCCCCCCTGTACTGTGCTAGTTGTAGAGCATAATAACAAGTCAGGGATTCTGATGCCTCTGCATTACCTCTGTTGCCAAGAATTGCTTTGCTATTCTAGGTCTCTTCTGATTCCAAATGATTTTCAGGATTGTTTTCTCTATTTCTGTGAGGTTTGCTATTGGTATCTGGACTGGAATTGCATTAAATCTGTATTATAATTTTGAAAATAGTCATTTTACTATCTTTACATTTTGTGATTTCTTCTTGGATCTTTAGGGAGAATGTTACTTCTCCATTCATAATGCAGTCCAAAGTATCATAATTTCTACAGGTATCCTTTAAATGATGACAGTGGTCCATGGTATTGATATAATAATGTTAATGAATCAATGAGAAGAAGTGAGAAGTACTCTGGTAAGATATATGCTTTCCAGAGGGTTGGTCATAAGATTTAAGAGGCCTACAGTTCTGCCACAACCGCAAAAGTCTTTGTGGGGATGTTGGCTCCTCCCTAGGAAAAGTCATCTGATCCTGAGCTCCTATCATTAAGAAAGAAGAAAATTGCATAGAAGGCTGCATATTTCATACTTCAAGATTCTGCTGCAACTCATTTGTCAGATAACATTGGACAGATCCTGGATTTGCAATAGACAAGTCACTTCAACCAGTGGAAAAGGCAGCTAAGTGTGCATGGTGTGAAAGAAAAAGGAGTATTGAATTGAACCTCAGAACTGTGGCATTAGAAATCTGTTTTCTTTATCATGTTAGCCTTCCTCAAGTGTTCATGTTAGTAACGAAAAAACAGACTACCGCACTTCCCATTTCCTAGGAAATTGTGACCTGTAAGAATCGAAGATGCTGTGTCTAAGTGAACATAGCAGGAGAAGCAAATGGCTCAGAGTAGTGCAAAGGGTAGATGAGAGCTGTTGCTGCCTGGCCCTCCTGCCTGTTAACATGTGAGTCCTCAGCCTCCAAACCCCAGCAGCTGATTTAAGCCAAAGACTGGCATGGGTTCAGGGGACAAAGGCCTGCAAGGTGGGACTAGCTGTGTGGTAGATTTAGTGCTTTCAATTAGCATTTGTCAATGGAATCTATCAGAAGCCACTTTCCAGCCGAGAGCACATTTTTACTAAGCTCCCCAGCTCTCCTGCCTACTCCTGTCTCCCTCACCCCCATAACTGCATTCCTCAGTAAATAAATTCTAAATTGTGTGTGTGTGTGTGTGTGTGTGTGTGTGTGTGTGTGTGTGTATGTATGTGTGATCTTTCCCTAGTGCCGTTATCCAGTGCATACCTTCATGACTTTGAGGCCCAGTGGTCAAAATGTGCACCCTGAAATATTTTCATTGACACATGGCCCGTAAATACTAAAGTTCAAGTTACCTTTGGTTTCTCATATTTCAGTTAAATCATTCCAGTCAACATAATTTGAAAGATGGAAAACCATTTACTAGGAAAATTTGGCTAGTTCAAATTTGTAGGGCGGGGAGAGGATTTTATTTACCTGTTGTACTTCTTTCCATAGATGAAAATCGAAGAGAAATAAAAGGAGTTAATTTTTGGCTTTTGAGTTTCTGAGAGCCCAGCCTTTAGTGATTTTGTAGAATTTCAAGGAGCATTTTAAGAATATAATTTTTACCTTGCATGTTTGATTTAAAGCAAACTCTCCCACTTGAGATAAAATTCAACTGTGGTAAACTATTGAATTATTCTATTATCTAAACTCTTCATTTCAAATTGGGCTCCTCTACTTTGGTCTGAATTAGTGAAGTTTGATGAAACGTGGACAGCAAATGAAATGCAAATTATATGTAAATGTGTATAAATTAGCACCAGTTATTAGAATAATTTGCATGTACAGCTTTATAATTAGGCAGCGACGTGGGAGAGAAGGGCAGTGGGCATGGGACCCAAGAAGCTGGGAAGGCAGCCCAGAAGTCCTGGGGTCCACACCTCTATGTTAATGAGGCACAGTGTTCACTTCCCCAGGTCCCTTAGCACAAGACCATGGGGATCTAAAATCCATACCTTGGCTTTTGGGTTTCTGGCTCTTGCTAAGATGGAGAAATTTCACTGGTGGTACTCAGGGGACTTGACTTTTCCTGCTCAGAGTAGCACAGTGAGAAGTCACAACATTTGGAATGTAGAAGTCTCAGATCTGTTGCTTTCAGGGTGACTTTGGCCAACTCACTCTCTAATCTTCAGCTTCCTCATCTAAAACATGGTGTCTGTACAAAATATTCACTTTCATATTATGTTTGAATACTGTCAGGTTCAAATGAGATTATGTATGTAAAATGTGCAGTCTTATTATAGTGTGTGAATTCATTCAGTCAACACATAACAGATTCAGGATTTAAACTCAGGGCTGCTTGGTCTCAGAGCCACTAGATGTGAGGGTGTACCATGGCCCCAGCAAGAGCATTCGCAAAGAACTGCTTATTCTCACACCATCCTCTCTCCTGGTTCATCTGGCCTTCTGCCTCACATAGGTGCAGTCTCTTGAAGCCAGCAGTGGTGCCTTCAGTACTTTTTGTATCCTCAACACCTTTCCTAATAGAACATGTTTGAAGTCTTTAGGTGCATGTCTGTCAGTGGGATTGTCTAAAGTGTTCTTATCCTCCTTGCTTTTCGCCTGAGTGACCAAGGTATGGCTCCAATATCTTATCTCTTTCTGTGTGTCCATTCTTGGAAAACCCATCTTTGAAGCAAAAGAAGGTAGCTATAGGGTTTTGGGATGAGGATACAGGGAAAACAACCACTTGATTCTTTTCAGAATGATTCACAGTGATTGTCTTCATAGCAGATTTGCCATCTTTATTTGCCTTGAAAACATAGGCCTATGTTCCAAATCTAGCAGTGGCTGGAGGAAGAGTATTAAGGTGTGTGAGTCACTCCACAGACATCTGTAGGTTGTGCACTGTACAGGCTTGTAGCTCAGAATATTACTGGCTCCCACTCAGAGGCCTTTCAAAATCTTTGGGAACCTCCACATATCCCTCACAGAGCACCTGAGGATGGAGAGGATTTCAAATGTAAATGGGATCTGTTATTCTTTCAGTATTGTCAGGGACCCCTGGCACAGGCCAGTCAAATCTTCACCTCCTGAGTATCTGTCTCACCTCACATCTGCCCTCCCCCTGGCCCTTGACACACACTCTGTGTCCCAGACATAGAGAACTACTGGTCATCCCAGTGACCTTCCTTTACCAGCCCCCTTCTTCCTGAGTGGTTTTTCCTGCCCCATTTTCTTGGCCATTGCCTACTAATCAATACACCTGTTTAACGACTGACATTTATTGAGCATCTGCTGTGCACCAATCACTGTGTTACTCACTTGGACACAATAATGAACTAAACAAAAATAGCCCCTTTCCTCTTGGAGCTGGAATCCCCTGATGCACTAAACACTCCGCCTTCCTTGACATTGGTCCTCTCTTCATAGACTAAACACCCTTTTCTTTGTGCCTTCCAATGTTTAAAGTCCTTCTGTCCCCAAGCCTTTAATATTGTTCTACCGTTCTATACCACTTGTCTCCTGTGCTTCTTCTCCCTTTCCTCATTTCTTCTCTCTCCTTACTCCCTCCTATGGCAGCCATCTTCTTTGTCTTTCCTTGGAATTTCTGAGGCCAATCCTTGAAATAAGAAGGTGACTACTTTCAAATAGATAAAAGAAAGCCCTTCTTTTCCCAGCAGATAATTAATTTGTGTCACTCGCTGATCGTGGAACATAATTGAGGCCAAGGGCTTAAGAAGGCCTTGAGAAGGAATTAGACACGTAGTCACACCAGGGGGCACGTATCACTCGCTCGGTTTGCTTATCCCTAGAGGGTGAGGTTAGCTAGCCCTGCCCTGCGCTGGGGAGCAAAGAGCTTCTCATCCTATGGAGAGCCCAAGCCAGGTGCAGTGTTCACTCGGTCTGCAGCAGTGTTCGCTTGGTCTGCAGCAGTGTTCACAGGGTGCACATGGCAGAGAGTGAACAGAGAATAAATCAGAAGCCTTGAGTTCTAGTCCCAGGTGTGACATTTTACCTGATGAATGATTCAGGGGAATTCTTTGACTTCTCAATGCTTCTGGTTCTCTGAAAAGCAGAACTGTGGTGTGTTGTTCCACTGTGGGATACAGAGAGGCTTGGGGACTGGAGAAAGTGAAATAGCTTAGCCAGCTAAACAATATTAAGGACTGAGTGAGCCACAGGTGCTCATTTTCCCACCTTTGGACATAGTGAAAGTCTGGATGCTGGAGAAGGGAGTACCCAAAATTTAAAATCAAGCATGTCAACATCGATCTTGGCGAAATGAGCCATCTTGCAAGCATGCGGCCCTCTTAGGCATAGTGGGAGATGAAACATCTTAGCATTCTTAAATCCTACACCTGCGTCAAGCCTGAGCCAGGTACAAGAGATTGTGGGTCCTTTGCCCTTTATTGATTCAGTTTTTTCACCTGTAAAATGGGCTATAGAGATTGAATCAAAAAGATTCATGCCTGATCAGGAGTTCAAACTGCAGTCTTTCATATATCAGTAAAAACTTTTAAGATTAAAAATAGCTCCGGAGGGGAGGGTACAGGAAAAGTTTGGGAAGTTGGTGCATAATGTGTACATAGATAACCAGTGTGCAATTTCACATACTTCATCCCTTACAAACCTCATAGTAGGGAGAACTGTTTAATTTAACCCAGTCTGGCCAACACTTTGCAGAATTCCTGTTGATTTCCATGGATATTGATGGTCCCAGGAACATTTCCTGAGGACTGTGTGACAAAGCAGTATCTGGGGTTGTTGCCTATGAAAACTTTTGGGCCACTGTGAGACTCAAGCAGAAGCAACTCTACACAAACATCCAGTGGCCAGTGCTGTGCAGTTTTGGAAAGTTCTGTTGTCCGCAGCCTCCATCTTCTTCATGACACTTTATTATGATGTTGCTGTCCAGTCAGTTTTCCTGTGGCAGGGGAACGTGGCAGGGACCCAGCAGATAGTGAGGCTGGAGGGGTGACTGAGGGTGCATTCCAGGGGCAAGTGTGTGGCACAGGCACTGTGCATGGTGACTCAGGGAATTGGCAGGTGTGTCAAAGTGCCGTCCTTCCTGTCTGGTGCCAGAGAAGAGAGCAGAACCACTCAGTGCCACTCAGTGTCTTAAAAGAAAAATGCACCACCTGTGTAGACTGGGCCAGGTATCACTGACTGCTTGAGATATCTACAGGAGTGGGACATAATCCCTGCCCCTGGGACCTGCCCAGGCTGAGGACAAAAGGCACAGGGAGTGACTAAAAATAAGTAATAGCAGCTGTCCTGCAACAGTGGTATTCCGTGGCCCCTGGGGAAACTTCAGTGGTACTGTTCACTTGGGTAAGAGCATCCCACTTTACTGCGTTGAGCAGTGCTATGGTGAAATTATACCAACCATATTGGGGTAGACATGTTAAACTTACAGTTTTTCTGTTGATCAGAGGTAATGCGCTGTATCAAACATACAAGGTCTTATCTGTGTGGGTTTGATTGCACCAATGAGGAAAGCATTATCTAAATAAAAATTCAGAATTCCAGTGGTTGGCTGGAATCCACCTCAGACTGTGAAGATCAGAATCTATGGGGCAGGTTCACAGACTGTATATTGTGATCTGTGGGTGGCTAAACCTTGATGGGGTTGATGGGCCAGAATGTCGCGGGACAAGTCTCTGTGTTGAGGATGCCTGTGCTCTGTGGGTGAAAAAAGTCCAACACCAGCAGCACCCAGCACAGGGTCCAGCACTGGACATTTACTCAGGGAATGGTGACCATTCTTGGGATATTTATCTATTTATTTTAGTTTTTTGAGACAGGGTCTTGCTTTGTAGTTCAGGCGGGCCCCGAACTCAGTATGTAGCCCAGGCCAACCTTGAACTCACAGCAATCCTGCTGCCTGTACCTCCCGAGTGCTGGGATTACAGGCTCGAGCCACCACATCCAGCTTTTTGGATATTTATTAAAGTACAGTAGCAACATAGAAGACAGAAAACATCTCCCACTCCAGGCCACTTGCCTTAGCCGCACTTCAGAGGGCAAGAAGGTTCCAGGCAGAGATTTGTCCAGCAGATTGTGAGAGCTGCATGTCAGGAATGAGAGACATTGTTCATTGGCAGAGACTGACTGTCCATGAGACAGGTCAGCATTTTTTATGAGGGAAGACTTCAGGGACTTCTGAGGTCCTACAGAATTGTGTGACTCTATTTGCAAAGTCCCTGGTTCAGCATCTCCTCAGTCTGATTTACATGTTTAGTGACAAAGCTGCGGGTATCTTGGGGGAACTTCTTAATTTTCTGTGGGCATGTCTTATTGCCTTTGCTAGCTCCCGAAGGCCACAGACTGGACATTTGACACCTTTTCCATCCCTAACCTAAAGCTGTGCAAACAATAGACACTCAATAAAATCTGGTTAATTGATGATTGATCTGTTGCAATGGGGAGGGTAGATGCCAGCTGTGGGTGTTTTGTCCTTAACGTGGGTTCATTTCTACCTTTAAAGAGCTTGTGCATTATTATGTTATCATAGTATGCAAACCAAATATCCTAAAAAGACAAATAGTTAACAAACAGACTAGCAGATTAAGAACCGCCTGTGGGACTCATCCTAATCAGCCAGGCTACTTATCTGCCTGAGATCAGGGACCCGCATCTTTCTCATTCAACTGAATGAAGCAACATACCCAGTTCCCAGAGGAGTAGAATGGGATTTCAATTACATATCCATTTTTTTTTTATCACTTTACTGAAATAACATGGGCTCCCTGGCTCTAAATTGCTAAAAACCAGTTTAAGTTAAGGAGACAAATAGACACTAATTACGGAGCCATGTGAAGTCCAAAGTATCAGTCTGAGAGATGCCTCGGTCTCCCCTCCAGTGCAGAGGAAACAGGAAGCCGGAAGAAACGGAAGTCCCTTCCGGATCCCCATTCACAGGAGCCTCTTCTGGCAGGAGGTGAGCATATGGGGGTGGGGGTTCAAAAGAACCATCTGTGGAGAAAGTTTGGATATTCTTCTTTTAGCCCTGGCAAACTATTAACTGGAAGACCACAGCATCTGTTTCTTTGTGCAATAATCTATGCCACTGACTACATTCTTATCTATGTAGAAGCAGCCTATAAATCCTTTCTAGTGAAAAGAATAAAAATAATGCTGGACGGCAGTGAACCCAGCTCGTATCAGCTCCACGGCCATCTGGTTCAGTGACTGTGGATGAGTCATTTCACTTTTGTGCATTGTCTCCTTCCTTTGTGCAGAGAGTCCAAGAGCAGGCTGGCAAATTTATAATCAGCTTTACGGGGAAAAGAAAAGCCCTGTTGCAGCTCTTGCCAATTCTTCTGGTTTGAATACTACTTCCACCACAGCCAGTTTCCAACTGCCAACCTGATGGTACTGAACGTGGAGCTGGGAAGAAAGGCACATAGGGAGCTCACAGAGCTGGTATGAGATGTGCTGGCACTCAAAGCTCAAACCTCCTCCCCTGCTTCCGTCAGTGAGAACGAGACGGCCATACATGGAGTGCAAGCTCTTCCCCACCAAGGTAGATGCTCAGCCTCCAGATTCTAAAGCTAATATTACTTGGTGGGAAATGGGAAAATCATGTGGCTTCTGGGCCTTCAGAGGAAAGGCAGGAGGAAAGCAAACAGCGTTTTAGCATGAGATAAACAGAGAATGCAAAATTTTGTTCATTATTTATGGTAGGGTTTAATATATAGTAAGAACTACTAATAAAATGTAAGAATCATTCAGATTTCAATGACAAGAAACAACTCTTCCCTGCTTTAGTGTCTCTGTGAAGGAAAAAGTGAGCATGTACTCCACCCCGAGGGAGTATGACAAACTACCTTCTCCCTGTCCATCACACCTTCGTCCACATGTCAACAAGTGGTGGGTGGCTGTGCACTGATGGGACTTCCTGGCCAGGTGGCTTTTGCTCTTTTATACATGACAAAGATCTGATAACCATGTAGGGTCAGTCAATAACACTTACATTGCCTGCGCACGCCACAGATTTGCTTATTTCCATGCTCCTCCTGCCAGACTTTTTACTGCCCTTCTCTGCCCCAGACAGCCCCTCTGTTTTGACCCAGTCAAGTGCTTTGGCCTCTCCATGGCATCTGCCATACTGTACTTCAGCTGTGGTCATGGAAAAACTTGTCCTGTCTCCCACTAGACTGGGAGTATCCTGAAGGCTGAGGTTGTCTTATTAATCACTTTTTAAAAATTTCCTTCAAGGTGCTTAAATGAATACTTTTGAGACTTCATTTGGATTTGTATGAAAAGAAGGTGATACAGTTTTTTATTCTAAGGAGCTTTTTTTTTTTTTTAAATGAGTTTTGAAAATATATAAGATAGACGCATAGAGTAACTTCAGCCAAGAATGTTGGAGTGCAGGGGAGTAGCTGACAACAAAATGCTTCATATGATTTGTGAGATGAAATAAATACCCCACTCTACATGCCATGGTTTGCCTAACATTTTGACATTATTTTCTTCTTACAGATGAACCATACATACATTAAATTTATGACTGAAATTAATCAAATTAGAATGCTTTCAGTATCTCCTAAGCATACTGAACAATGCTGGATGCCATGGGACATATAAAAGTTTTACAGTATAGGCTACTATCCTCAGGACTTGCAGGGTGAACAAAATCAATATACTTGCAGTCTAAGCGAGGGGCACTAGGGTTGTTAGGCAGTACTTGATTTTAGGTTTGAGAGTTGAAGTAGAATTTGAGTGAGAAGAAGAAAGAAAAAGAAGATAGGAACAGAGACGTATAGAGGAAGAGATTAAGTAAGAAAAATATGGATAAAGGAAGAGGTAATCCTTGGAAGTAAGGGGAGAGATGTAGAAATGGTAAGAGGTGAGCCCTGACTGGCTCAGGGAGGTTTTTGGTCAGAATGTAGTTTCATGTGTCCATCTGAGAACTATGAGAAGTAAGGTTTTGAGTCTCTGTTGAGTTTGGACTTTAATAACCACTACGAAGCCACTGGAAGCTTTTGAGCAAGAAAATAGCATGATGGCAGGAATTCGGTGGTGGTGGTGGGGTCCACTGCTGTAGCTCAAATGGTGAAGCTGCAGGAATTAAGAGCTTCTAGGAACTAGAACTGGGGACTGTGGGTGTCAGGACCAAGTGGTGGTCATAGGGACACATGGAAGGGACTGGAGTTGGGACTGGTGCAGCTCTTTGACGGAGTAGTGAAGTGGGGCAGAAGATGTGGGTGGGCAGCCACTGAAAGGATGCACCTTGTGGGGTTTAGAGCTGGACCTAAGGGTTTGTGAGAAACACTGGAAGACCTGTCAGGCTCCCCTCCTATGATTAGTCTTTCTGGCTCGAAGAATTGATCATTCTCTTTATGCAGCTTCTCCACTGTCTTTTCTGTACCTGCTACTTTTCCCTGATCACTAACCTTCTCTTCTCTCTCAGTAACTTCACCTTTTCCCGGTGAGCCATGGCCATCGTGTCCACACTCCACCGAGTGTCTCTGGTGCTCAGTATCTGCTCCTCACGCTGCCAACAGAAGAAATCTACTTGACATTCTGTTCACATCTGTCACACTGTGGCATCACTGTGACTGGCCTTGGCACAAATGCTGGTTCCTGGTCCAAAGTCTTATGGTCATGTGATGATGTAATGGGTCGCACCAGAATCTATTGAGTAGAGCGATGGTAGTACAGACAAGACCCCAGCAAAGGCTGCCGGTGAGGAGGCATAGACAGGACGACAAGCTCAGAGATGACTAAAGGTTGCTGTTACAGGAAAACTGGAACAATAGGAGGAGCAGTGACAGGAAAAGACATGGAGCAGGGAAGCTGGGTGGGGATAAGGAAAAGATACACTGAATTAGTACCAAGTTAAATTTTACTAACTCATTTTGAAAATATTTATTGTCTATAGTGGTCCAAGGACTGTGCTAGGTGGATACTAAGGAATGCATGGACTTAAACATTGAAGATGACTACTGAATAAACACTAAAATAATAGTGATGCCTCCCATTTATGATGTTCCCTCTTATACACGTGCTTTTGATATAATCATCTGAAAAAGGAGCTTTTGTCAATTTCCTTTTGCAGTGGGGAAGCTGAGCTAGCGAGATCCACACGTGGTGCTGTAGGCTGTACGGCAGGAAGGGCTCCAGAGAGGTCAGGGCTGCAGAGGGCTATGGGAGTTGATCTTCAGAAAGCTGAGAGCCACAGTCAGGAGGAAGGATTAGCTCTGGGAAAGCAGAAATACAGTGAGACTTTTCTTTGTCAGAAATCAGTATTTAAGAGGCAGAAAGCAAAGGCGGAAGAAGCCAAAATGGAGACAGAAGAGTAGTAAAGAACTTTGCTGGGAATGAGAATAGTGTGGGGTCACCAATGAGTTCTGAGAAGGAAAGAGTAGCTGATGGTGGTAAACGTCAGAAAGATTCAGGAGTCTGAGGATAGAGGAGAAAGGTTCTCTGGTGATGAGAGCTCGGGGGATGCCATTACAGATACTATAGAAGGAGCAGTCTCAGTCTGGCAGGGTCTCCAAAGAGTGGTCCCTGGGCCAGCTGTAATCTGTTAGAAGTGCAGGCTCTTCTTCTGGATGTGGACGCTCATGCTGGTAGCATGACACTGGGAATATCCTTGATGACACTCAATTGTTTTTCACTTGAGAAAGTTGCATGGTGAACATTATGCATGTCTTATCACAATAAAACAGTCACATGTAAAATCACATGATTACATAATTAAACTGAGTTCCATGTGAAGACTTGAGGAGGGGCAGATGCAATACGACCAGTGGAGGGGCCAGGCAGAGCCCTTGTTCTCGGGAGGTGGTGCCTTGGGCTGGAGTGGTGCCAACAGGGAGGGAGAGGGATTGGATTAAGGTCTTGTTTCAGAGGCACACTGCTGATTGGTATGTGATTCATGATGGAGATGAAGAAGGCAGGTCTCATGTGACAGGTCTTGAGGTGATGTCCTAATATTTTAGAGTTAGCTGAATTGCTGTGGGGGGATGGAGCTTTATACTCACTTACTGCCACCCAAGGGGAAGATGGAATTAACTGTAAGGAGACAGGTCAGGCTCAATACATATGTACATGTCTATAAACATAAATAAAACCTTTGTGACAGAGCAGCTGTGAGCATGGGCAAAGCTGTGGGCGAGCTGGAGCTGAGCTGTCCATTAGTGAGGCTACCACACCGGAGGTCCATCCAGATGAGGTGGTCTCCTGGTCCCCCACACCTCTCAGGTCCCCTCATCCAAATCTTTAGCAACTTGGAAGTGGGGTTCTGTTGTAGACCGAAGCAGAATTCATACTCCAGAAATGTTGGAAGGAAATGAGATGGTTCCTGGAGACCTTGCACTTGAGATTACTGCCAAGAGTGTAGCAAGGGAGGTCAATAGGGCCACAGAGGTTTCTGGTTCTCCTTTTCATCCTCCTCCCTTCTCTTTTCTCTGTTCCTTCTCCTTCCAGCCCTTCTCTCTTTCTCCCTCCATCCTTTGCCTAGATGGAGGAAATTTATCCCCCACCATGTGTCCTTTGAGAGGCCCTGAGGAGCAAGGTGGCATGAGGCTGGCTGATCATTTAAGGTCAGAATTGGACCCAAGGAACATTCCCCTCCCTGCTCTGGGTTCCTGCAGCCACCACAGCGATTCCCTGACAGATCATCACAGACAGCCTCCTTGGCTCGAATCACT
This sequence comes from Petromus typicus, assembly GCA_004026965.1. Classification (NCBI taxonomy): domain Eukaryota; kingdom Metazoa; phylum Chordata; class Mammalia; order Rodentia; family Petromuridae; genus Petromus; species Petromus typicus. Next base: position 29,796 of record PVIR01009377.1, on the reverse strand, counting down.
TCCTGCTGTGCACCCATAACACACAGATTGGAGGTAACTTTACTCCAGAGAACCAATTAGCACAGACCCAGGCTGGGTAATTACAGTTTGATAAGATACCAACAGCCGATATCCAGGGCAGATAAAGCACCAGGAAGCTATTTCTCGGCAGGACTTGGGGGACAGAAATGCTCTGAAATGTTCCACTTGCCTTCTGCTTGTCTCTGCCCTTGCACTGCCCACTCCTCCTCTCCCAGACTTTTAAACTGTCCCTGGAGAGAAGCAGGGAGAGAAGTCACCTGAATCCTGGGGTGAGCAAAGGCTCCTCCCCCAGGTCCAGGCCTACCTGCTTTCCTATCAGCTCTCAGAGCCTGCTGCTGTCCTGATGGGGGCAGACTGGCCAGCTCGCCGGCAGAACATGAGGGCCCCAACCTGTGCAGACAGGTGGGGAAGGGGCCGCACACTGCACCTGATAGACATGTGGATGGGTGGAGTGAGTGCCCAGAGCGGCCTCGGCCAGTCTCCTCCACAGCCTCTCAGTCTCTCCAGTATCTCTAACTCCTTCTCTGGCATTGCCTACGGACTTGTGTAAAAATCTGCCGGTGAGTGTGAAACAGTTTTTAATCTCTGACTTAGAGCCACCTCTTCACCTGCCTAAACCTTTCCGGCCTCCACATAGGCCTTGGGTCTCAACTTCCGCAGTAATAGGAATTAGGAATATCTAGGATAATAGGAATATCTCAAAGTGCAAACCTGGTTCTGCCGTTCTCTTGCTGGAAGCCCTTCAGTACACCCCAGGTCCATTGGGATACTGTGTGAACATGGCCTTGGCCTGGCTGCCTACCCTCTCCAGATCTTTTAGGAAATGAAACGTTGCAGGTGCTATTGAAATACATTGTCATGTGATGATTCTCCACCCCAGTTTTTCTTCTTTGAGGTCCTCCATGGTGAACATTTCTTTGGTGACTTTAAGTTTTATTTTTTAAATCAGCAAATAATAAAGTTGACTTCATTTTGATGTACAGTTCTATAAATTGTGGTATATATATAGATACATACAATACTTTTACAGTCAGAACACAGAACAATCCTACGTCTGAGCTCCCTGTGTTGCCTGTAAATGAGTGGATCTGGATGCTTCTTCACACTGCTCTGTTCTTGACTGTCATTTTCTCTTAAAGACATGATATGAATGGAACTGTGCAGTGTGTAGCCTTTCAGGTTCATCCAAGCTGTTGCAGGTATCAGCTCTCCTTGTCGGAGTAAGTCATATTCTCCTGGGTGATAGAACATGCACTAGGATACCACTGCTTCTGTCTTTCCATTCTCCTGGGGATGTGGCCTCTGTCTCCTGATATTTGTGTGTGTGCTCCTTCTTTTGAGCACCCTTTTCCCTCCGCCTCTTTCTCTGTACCTTGTCTTTCCTCAGTTATCTCTAGGGAAATCTTTCCGGACTAGACAGGACTCCTTCCCCCACACTCAGTCCTCCTGCCTGGCCAGCACTTCCCCCACAACGTGTTCCTCATACTTAGCATTTTTTTGTGAACTCACCTGACAGCTCTGCTATTCTATGAACTCCACGAGGACCAGTTGTCCTGTTTTCTGCTATATTTTTATTACCTGGAAAGTGCCAATAAATATTTTTTGAAAGGATGAATTCATTCAATATGAAATATACACAACATTCAGTTAGCCAGAGTCATGTCAGATGAATTAATGAACAGTTGTGGGGGTTTGGTGTTTATTTTTCAAGAAACATACATTCATTCTGTTTTTATCTATATTGCTTGGGCCACTTTGCCAAAACTTCCTAATATTTTCAGTCACCAGCCTCTTTTTTGGATTAAAAAGAGAGCTTATAATGACACACTACAATAATATAAAAATATAGATAAATGATTGAATTGGAGTAAATTAGTGGAGAAGTAGGAACAAGAGATGTAAAAAAAAAATAGCTAAAACACAGAAATTCATGCCTTAAAGCCTGAGCTTCACAGCAACCAAAGACAAAGGGGAAAGAACCAGTAACACATTTTGCATTGTCCATTAGTGAAAATTATACCCAATTCCCTGGAGAAATTGAAACTAAGGGAAATTTTCCATGTGAGCCTTCAAAATGGATACAGCGATCTAACAGGCAATTTTTAAAGTACTATTCTAACATTAAATGCAATTGCTAGACTCATGTGGGTTTTCCTTCAAGCATCGCTTCAGTGCAAACTTAAAACAGTATGCCTAAACACAAGTCAGTAAATCTGCTTCCAAGAGGAGGGAAAACCATCTGGTGTCAACGCACAGCTCTGATTGTCTGCCTTGAGCTGGGGATAAAATCTAGTATACCTACAGGAGTAGATGGGCTGTGCATCCTTCAGGTAATCCTTCATGAATATTATTTCTTGCACTGGGCTTTTCATGGCAGCCAGCAGCAGACAATTGGAGTCTGTGTTACTTACCGAAATTGTGGAATGTTGCCAACGTGGAAGAGCTCCATATCATTGTAAATCAACCAAGGGGGCGGGAGAATTGGCATCCTCCTAGGAGATTCAGCAGCCTAAGAAGGGCTGCTGCTCGAGCAGATTGCCTACCATTAGCCCACCGTGCACAAAGGGACCACCCACATAATTAGGAAGAGATGTTGAGGACTTGTCTCCCCATTCCCGTGTTCTAGGTATATGCAATTCCAGAAAGACTCCTTTGGAGAATTGGGGTTGGTTACAGGAGGATCTAAAAGGGAGGACTTTAAGAGAATCCCAAGTCCAGAGATTAAATATGCCAAAGAGGTTGAGAGTATCAGCCAATGCTGGGCTATACAGCGCATTCCCATTCCATACAGTCTCTTGATGTGTTCAGACATGCAGAGCAGGAGGCAGGCTGCTCTCACCAGGCTTAGCAGCAGCCCCCTTTCAAGGGTGACACAAAGACGCTTAGGGGTGCAATGAGCTACCTGAATTCATACAGCATAATGAGTCAGTGCTAAAGGTAGATTTTCTGGACTCACATCCTGTGTTCTTTGCAGTCCTCATTAAAAATACTAATGTGTTAGATACTACCTGCTAATGTAGTAAAATGATTACTTAGAAAAAGAGAGGCAACATTTATCTTTAGAGTTTCCAACAATAAAAGGATTTGAAGATATTCCTGCCAGGGAGAATCATAACCCAGAAGAACAGGCCAGTGAGAGAGACTCTGAAAGTTTCTTACTTAGAATCTCTTTTTTTTTGAGACAGGGTCTTTCTGTGCATTTCAGTCTGTATATTTCACAGCAGTCCTCCTGCCTCAGCTTCCTGAGAGCTGGGATTACAGGAGTGAACTACTAGGCCCAGATATCTTACTTATAATTTTTTTAAATCTTTATTGGTACATTAAATATACACATCATGATTGCACTCCATAATGGGGATTTGTACCAGTATAAGACACAACTTAATTTTCATTTTTTCCCATAGCCCTACCCACCCTACCATCCCCCCATATACCTAGCATTGTATGTTATATATTGTGAAATAGAAAATGCTCAATGTAAAATAAGGTGAAAGGGGACAATGTTGAGACTGTAACAAAAAAGTAAAGAAACAAATTTTATCTTACTTATAATTTTGAAAAATGTGAATGCGCCCCCTGGCCTGGGAGAAATTCAGAGCTTGTTCCAATCAAAGATACTCACATCTGCTCTGGACTTTCTCCCATCTTCCTCCTCTTACTTCTGCAGCCATGCCTGGGCATGTGAAATCTGTCCTGGGTCCTGCCATTCACTTCCAACCATACCTGTTGTTTAGGACCATGTGTCACCTTAGAGCAGATGAAGGGCTGGAATGAAAAGACCAGTTGTAGAGGTGTGAGCAGGCTAAGGGAACCAGCAAGGCGCTGAAGGCCAGAGACCGGAAGGATTGGCAGAGTCTGAAGAGATAGAGTACCAGAGCTCTGGTGCACTGGAACTGCACAGGAGAGGCAGCTGTCTGTCAAGAGCTGCTGCTCAGAAGGACCCTCCTGCTACATTCCCAGAGTTAGAGCACAGAAGGAGAGAGGAAGAACCTGTTTCTCTCTTTCAACCTGTTTTTTCTTCTCTGGCTTGTGCAACAAGAAGTCACATCCAACAAGGGGCCTGGCTGGTGTGGTAGGCAGAAGGCAGCATATGAAGACCACGGCAGGCTTGCTAAAGGGGCCAGAGGCGGCAGAGGGCAAGGGGAGTATGACCAGCCCAGTAGGAACAAAATCCGTACAGTCCTTGGCCTCTCTGATTTCACTCTACTGATGTGGCCAGACCCTGAAAGAATATAGCGCAATAATAGAAACAGAAGCAATGATTGCTGTGGGGGAAAGCAGCAAGGTAGGTGTTGAAGCAGGAAGAACAGATGCATTCAACACAGTGGTTCCCAGTTAAAGGCCTGCCAGACTGATTTCTGGGTGGAGGGTGTGGTGGCTCATCTGGGAAGCTGAGGGGGACCAAAGTGAAGGCTGATTCCTCCAGTGTCTCCAGACCCACACACATGGTGTGGCCTGCACTCAGCTGTGCCATGCCACACCCTCTGATACAGTACTCACCCGAGGAGGAGTGTGTGAGAACCTTGGATCCAGCTCCAGCCTGAGTTCACAGCCCCACACAGCCATGGCAACAAGACATACACTGAGCGAGGTGGGGAGGGTTCAGAGCTCACTTTGTGAGAGATAAGCCTATGAAGGAAGGTGCTTGGAACTGATTGCAAGGCGGTGACCCAGAAAATGCTTCAGATTCCCCTGGCTTTTTGCGGAGAGATAGGAGAGGGTGGCAGCTGGTGGACAGGTGGCAGAGCACCCACACTTGGCTGTGGTTTCTCTCTGCAGTGGTCTTATGGCTCTGGAGTTGGCTATAAATGGTATTGGGAGGGACTCACACCCACCTCCCCAACTCACTCTTGATCATGTGGACACAAGCACGCCTTCCCCTGGCCCCCAAGTCTAGGATTCTATAAAGTTATGGAGCAGAAACACAAAATTAGTATGTGCTGGTTCCAGGAAGGCTTTCTGGAGGAAGTAAAATTTAATCTGAGACCAGAGGACAAAGGAGTTAGCTGAGCAAGGAGTAAGTGATGTGCATTCGACTGTGTGTCTATGTCAAGCAGAGGGTACAGGGCAAAGACCCGGAGGGGGAGGGGAGGGCGCACTAGCCTGGGGTCAGGAGCCTAGAGAAGTGCAGAATGGCTCGAGCATTGTGGGAAAGACCCTAAACAGCTGTGGTGGGAAAGCTTGTGGCTGTCCTGACTCTCCTCAGGTCCTTCCTATGTACTTCTGATGAAGGCGGAAGTACTTCGAGTACTTCCCAGTGTGTAAGATGCTTCTGTGTCTGTTTCATGAGTTTCCAGATCAGAATTCTAGGGGACAGTAGGGCTAAGGCAGAGGTTGGGTGGCATTCGGCAATTTGTTGAAGGACTTGGTTGACAGGCCGTGTTGTGAAGACGGCGTGACATTTTCTCACGTTGATGGCCATCTCCCCTGCCCATTGGCACACACTACTGGCTCAGGGATCAGCTTCACCTGTGGATCTGGGCGCTGCCCCTATCAGAGGGAAGAACTGAGCCCCCTGCTAGCTGGGCTGCATGCATGCCCACTGCACACACATGTACGAGGGTGCTCATGCATGGCCCCTGCGAGGACATACCGGTGCTTGGCCCAGTGTGGTTTTTTTTTTTTTTTTTTTTTTTTTTTTAGACAGAGTCTCGCTTTGTAGTTCAGGCTGGCCCTGAGCTCAGCCTCAAACTCACATCACAATCCTCCTGCCTCTGCCTCCTGAGTGCTGGGATTACAGGTGTGAGCCGCCACACCTGGCACTGTGGTATGTGGTACTGATTGCTGCTGAGTGTGAGTCTCCATGCCCAGTATGGTATGTGGTTACCGGGAAATCGAACCCAGGTCCTTGTGCTTGCAAGACAGGCGCCGGAACCACTGACCTAAATCCCCGGCCCCCAACATGGTTTTTAAGGTTCTCTTTCTTCTAAGATGACAAAAGAGTTCACATTCTCGCTTCTTAAAAATCTTGTTTCCCGGTCATTTTGCTTTTTCTGGATTTCCCATCCTGCCCAAGCGATAGCCTGCCGCATACTTTTCCTCCCCCTGGTGTCTTCTTTCTTTCCTTGCGTTCTCATTCTGCAGTCCTAGGGTCGGACCTGAACTCTGTCCCTTCTCAGACTGTCTTCTTTCCTCTCCCATCATTGCCTCTCTGTTCCTCCTACTCTCTTCCTCTGTGTCTCCACCCATTCTGGGTCATCTCATCTTCACAGAAACATCTCCCGGCAGAGAGGAGCCCAGGATCCCAGAGGGGCCAGAATGCCCCATCTGCACCTTGGGGAGTCAAGTGGGTGGGGAGGGCATCACAACTCAACTGCCTCTGAGTGTCAGAGACACCAGCGGAGACTCAGACTGAAGGAAAGAGCAGCTATTAGTCACCAGAGGGAGAAAAGAAAAGGAATTGGTCAAACAGCAGGTGGTCTGAGAAAGCTGCACAGCCCAGTTCAGCCTGAATTTAATAAGGGGATAGGAATTAGAGGGCGGCAGGGAAAGGCACTGTTGCTGGCCTGACTTCCTTTGCCCCCAGCCCAAGGGCAGGGGAGAGCTGAGCACCAGGCTCCTGGATGGAGGCCTAGTTGTGCCTTGGACACAGGAGAGATGGAGAGCAGCAGACCCCAGCAAGAGAGAAGCTGCCTACTCTGCCTAGCGTTCCTGTGCTCTCCACACATCGCAGGGAAAAGAGGCCTTAGAGGAGTTGGGGGTTTCTGTGAGTGTGGCTTTTGGGAAGGAGGCCAGAGTTATACATCGCAGTGTAACGGACCTCCTCTTTGCTTTTGTCTCTGAGCTTGGAAGATCTTTCATCCGCACCCCACCCCAACTCCTGGGGTATTTTCTCTTCCACGTCAACTCTGGCACCTGAGGTGAGAGTCCATTTGTTGCCTCCTGCTCATCCCACCCTCATTCTGTCACAGAAATGGGAATAGAGCCCCTAAGGAAGCCCTAGGAAAAAGAGAACAAAAGCCCTTTAGAAGAGTTTTTCTTGTAAATAAGTACAATTTGGAAAGCAAATTGGAAAATTATAACAAGAGTCTGCATAGAGTCCCTGACGGCTCCTACTCCCTGAAAAATAAAACACAAATGCCTCGGCATAGTGCACAGGCCGCCCTGCTCAGGCTCCTCCTAGCCTTACCTCCTCAAACCCTCTCTGCACCTTCATTTATTCCCTGACGTTATCAAGCTACCTCGATTCCCGGAATGCACTGTATTTTCTTCTGCTGTCATGACTTGAGCACCGCTATCTTCTCCGTCTGGAATCTCCCTCCCCTCCTTGTCTACCAGACTGACATTTCCTCAGTTTTCAGAATAAGTCAGCCTTATTTTGCAATGGCTTGCATGATCATGCCCCTCTTGCTTGGCTCGGTGAGACTTTGCAGCCCTTGTAACAGCCTCTAACATATTGGAGCAAATATAAAATTGTAACGTTGCTCTTTGTCCTTGCCAGACTGACCCTCGTGGTGGCAGAAGTTACCCCTATTATCACTATATCCTTAATTTCTGGTACAGTTGCCAGCACTTAGTAGGTGTTCAATAAATACTTGGTGAAAGTGTGAGAATCATTAAACATTATTCTATTCTTTGACTTAATGATCTGAATTCTAGGAGTTTATTCTAAAGAAATATTTATAAGACAAGGAAGAGTATATGTGCCTAAAGTATAGCAGCATTATTTTTATTGGTAGGAACTAGAAGCAATCTAAATGCCAATGATTGGCAAATTGCTAGGTGTGTTATAGACTATATGGTACTCCAACTACAAAGAACTAGGACTAGGTAACATGGTAGAAAATGTTTCCCACACAGTCTATGGCTTTAAAACATGATATATAAGTTGTACGTTCACTCTTGATTATATTTATGTAAAACTAAAAGCCAGCACAAAAAGACAATATACAAAAAAAAAATTAGTTGTTGGATTGGGTTTAGTCAACTAAACTGATTAATTTTCCTTCTCTAAGATTCCTTTTAATGCTATTATGATAATATTTATGTAGAGAAAGAAAATCACAATTCAGCTCATGTGCTATGCAAAATCCAGGGCTCTGCATCTAAGAGGGATTCTGAGGAATATGCTCTCCTCACAACACACTCTCCAATGCTCTGGCGTCTCCCTTTAGGACCCTCAGAATCATAACATATTCAGCTCTCTTAACACAAGACTTCTTGTGCTTTCAGCTTGAGATGGTATAGATTTGAGTGGAATCTGCTTTTAGCTTTTTCCACCCCAGGCCTTGTTTTGAGTGAGATGCACAGGGGGCTTCCTACTGCCACCCTGATCGCTTTGATCATTCTGTAATTCCCTCATGGAGCTCTGCCTTATCTACTGCCATATCTGCATATCAATTACTTACCACCTGCTAACCCCTTCCCAGGTAGGGTGACAAGCCACCCCTGCTTGCCTGGTATCATCTTGGTTTTACAGCTGGTTGGCTAAGTTTCTGAAAGACCATTCAGTTCAGACAAATCACCCTAGTGCCAGGCTTCACACTGCATGCTGGGGTTAAAGTTATGAATCAGATGGACAATTTCCTGCCCTTGAGGAATTTACATCCTAACGTGTGGGGAGTGACCCAAAAGTCACAGGCAATTTGGACATACCACTGCAAAGACTGACACCAACATGCTCTATAAATGTGTACAGTGAAAATAATGATCTGTGCACATGCATGTAGGTGTACACATGTATATGTAGGTGTAGTTGTGTATAGGGGCATGTGTTTTGGGGAAGAAATGATCCACAGGAAGATAGTACTTGAAAGAAAGGTAGCTGTTGTCCAAAGACACAGACGAGGTCATTCCCAGATGCCAGCCGGCATCTCAGTTCTGGTCCTGCACAGTGTTCTTTGCCTGGTTTCCCAGTCATTGTTCTTCATGGTGTCCAACACTCTACTTGTGTGGTACAGCAGCTGGTCTTTGCTGTCATCCTCTGTCTGGGTTCAGTCTTCCTGGAAAAGAAAGGAGTCGAGGCATGAGGCCCTGCTCCTGGCCTTGCTGTAGGCACACACACAAAACCCAAGGATCAAATCTGAGTGCTTTCCTCCTTGCTGCAGAGTGATAGTGCAGTCTCTCTGCTTATTCATACTGAACACCAGCAATACCTTCAGTGAAGGATAGCAGGATGAATAAGGATTGTTATGGACTAAACTGTGGGTTTTCTCACAATGTTGACGTTCCACTTCCTGGTATGGCTGGTATTTGAAAGTAAGACTTATGAGGACTTAGATAAGGTCAAGTGAGGTCACAAGGGTGGGGCCCTGATCTACTAGGACTGGTGGTCTTAAAAATTAGAAAGTTTCACTTTTTATGCTCATGGACAGAGAAGAGGCCATGTGAAGACATGGGGGAGAGTATAGGCTTCTACTTTTGCACAAGTGAGAAAGCTCCTTCAACAGGAAACAGTTCTCTAGCTCCTTAATTTTTAACCCCCTGAAAATAAGTTCCAATTAAACCACCCCACCTATAATTTTCTGTTGTGTCAGTCTACAAGGGAAAGCCAGGGACGCTGGACTCTTTTGCCCAGGTTGAAAGTCTGTTCTCTCTAATTACAGCACCTGAGAGCAGGGACCAATGTTGGCCATAGATCTCACTGGGATGGGAATAGAGAGAGCATGAAGTAGATGAACAATAAAAATATAATTATTTAGGAAAAACAGGAGAGAGGAAACATTCAAAATCAGGAGAATAGGGTGGGTATTTCTGAGGCTCAGCCTTCAAGCATGTGGACAATGGGGAGGCCCTCCTATCTCCTCAGATGTCACTGTCCCCTTTCTTCCTAAAGCATAGAGAGCAGAGCGCACTTCGTTGATGCTCTACATCTTCGTTTTACCTGAAGGTCAGAATCTGGAGACCTTCTGCACTCACAAATCCAGTGATCTTTCCTTGGTAACTTGCTAAGCAAGATCAGAGCTAGGAAACTATTTTAGGGCATCTCATTGGATCTTCAAAACAAGACTTGGATGTAGGGATCTTTATTTATCCTTGCTTTACAGATGAGGCCCTGGGCCTTCCTTACGGTCACACACCTACTAAATGACAGGTGTTGGCCTGAGATATAGGTCTTTCTCCTTTAAGCCTGTGGTATTGTTGCCCGGTGCTCTAGCTAAAAGGACTCATTTTGAGGGTCAGCCTAACACTGGTTGCCCCTTCATTTGCCCAGCCTGTGAGTGAATCGGACCATCTCACTTCTGTCCTGTGGTCAGGGAGCACATGTCCCAGGGTGAGGGAAAAATCTGGTGCCATTTATTTGACAATTCTTCCTTTCAGTCCAGAGTTTAAAAAAAAAATTTGTTTTCTGTTTGTCTTTTCGTCTGGGGAAGGAGGAAGAAGTGGGGGAGCCTCAGCCTTTGCTGAGAGCTCTGTGTTGATTTCTCCTTCTGTTGTGTGGGGATTTTAAATGACGAGGCTTTGATTTTCTTGTCTCCTTGGGAGATTTGTGCAATTTTTAAAAAACACACTGGCTCTGGTAGTACATTTCTGCTCAATTTTGCCTGCTGAGGAACCCAAGGGCCTCAAAGGAGAGTTTGTGGCTGTCTGCTTTCCTCCTTCCACTGTGCATGGGGTGAATGAAAGGCATTGACTCAGGTGCTTTGCTGGAGGAGAAGAATAGAGATACACATACACACTGGGGGAGCATGTGGGAGAGGGGGTAGGGAAAGGGAAGTAAAGAGAGAAGTATGAATCATACCCTGAGACAACATACTTATGCAGCTATGCAAGTTGGCATTGGAGTTCTGGACCCTGAACATACGAGCATCCTTTAATATCTATAAGAAACCATTACATGGAAAAGAAGACAGGTGGGCATGAATTTGCTGTTGGCCACATGCATACACTAACCACAGTTGCATGTATGTCCAAGCAGGTACAGTATGGAGACACAGGTCAGTCACGTGCACCTGAGTATTCAAGTGAGTTCCCATGTCTGTGAGAGACTGTGGATGTGAAGTGCTCCCAGGAAGGAGACAACCATGGAAGTCCTGTGAGCAAATACCTAAATGCTTGGAGGAGCCTGAGCATGTGCAGCCTCCAAAGTGTGTGTGGAGTCTGGAGAGAGACTTGAGTTCATGTCTTCCACCTCCGGCCACTGTAGTATGTTTAAGTATGTGTAGGGATGAGCAGAGATACACAGGCACACATGGGTGTCTGTGCTTGTGTAAACATGGTAGAACAGCAGAGTAGGTCTGTGTGGTGTGAGTGCACACGCCTGAGTGAGCACAGGCTGAGGCTCCCACGCCCACGTGTGGTGAGAATAGACAGGAGGGGCCTGGGGGTGCCTGCGGGAATGTAGAGGCGCATCTGCATGAGGTTCCCGTGTTTGGATCTGCCACGTTCACAGCCCTGGAGAATTTAAAACAACAACAAAGACAGCAAGAGAGAGGAGTGGAGAGTGGTGCAACCCCACATTCATTGCTGGAGCCTCAGGAACAGTCCCTGTGCTGGCTGATCCCAGCAGCATCCGTTACCATGGCTATCGCTGAAAAGATGCTGCTGGCTCCTCTGTTTATTTTTAAATCCCTATGTCTGTGACACCCCCTTCTAACACTCCAACCTCATTCCCTTGGCACTTTCTTCCCTCTCAGATTAGTAGATGAAAACTCAGTTCCTTCCCAGGCTCCAGGGGACACCTAGGAGGATGTCAGCCAACCCATTATTCCAACCTCCCCTCCCTTCCCCAAGTCAAGGTGCACCTGCAGGATTAACTGAGTCCATGAGGCTCCTGAAAACCCAGAGAGCTCAGTGAAGATGCCAGCTTCCAGCTTGTTGTCAGGTGTGATCTCCTGGCCCAGTGTGGAATTAACTGGCTATTAAGGCCGGACAGAGAAGTAGATGGTTTAGAGAATAGAAGCCGCTGGTTTTGTGAAAGCTGAGCCACTAGCCCAGGCCAGGGAATTGGGAGCTGAGGACAGGTGCAGAAAGCAGGGCTTGGCCCCTGCCTCAGCTGGGCCTCTGCATCATCTCACACTTCCCTTCTCAGCCCTTCTTCAGTTTGTAACAGAGAGAAGAGACCCGAGGACCCAGGAATTTCCACAAAAGAGCAGAGAGACTGGACAAGATGGGATGGTGGGAGGCTTCCCTACCCACAGGGATTCTGATCATTGGCATAGTCTTCTAGAAGGACAAATCCCTTTGCATTTGACCTAGTTAACTTCAAGGAGTCCAAGTAGCCTGGATAGCCGCAGTGCTAGGTAGAAGAGGTAATAGCCAATATGGAGGAGCAAGGGGCACATATTGGGCACTACCCACTGCAGGAAGTGAGCTGAAGTGAACCCTTGCTTCCCCTTCCAGAGGCTCATTAAAGGCAAGGCCTGTGCTCTTCTAGACTGCAACCAGCCCTGCTTCTTCCTAGACAGTGTTCTCCTCAAACCCTACTTACAACAGGTAACAGTGAATGAAATTCCCACTGAATTAAAAGCAGCCAGCTGGAAGCTACAAACCTAAGTGCTTTTGCACAGGGTGCTGACTATGTTCAGGGGCAATTTTCCACCTTTTCTCATTATTGTTTCTTTCATCTAATAAATGAGGATCTTAGATTGAGTTATCTCTGTGTGCAGCACTGACATTTCATGATTCTCTTAGCTAATTGAATTGGATGGGCATTATGGAAAATATTGGACAACAGCTAATTTTCTTTGACCATTAAGCAGATCCCCTGGCCCTGTCATATTCAGAAAGGAAAATATTCAACCTTCTTTCCTTCCTGGGGTAAATGGATTCACCAATTCATTCCTGAGACCTGAAACAGGGGACATGGAAGTGTGTCCTATGACGGACAATTTTCTGAAAATCAGAATGCTTTAGTCTTTTAAGCTGACATGGCCATGAGTTCCCTTCAGCTGCAGAATCTAGGATGGTCACTTTCTGTCCCATCTGCTTCAAGGGACTAAAAATGGGAGCTGCAGAAAAAAGCCAAGTTAGAAAGGCAGGTCCTGGCTCCTCCAACTAAACAGAATCACAAGCATACATCTCAACTGAGGCAAGTTGTGTGGATACTGGAACTCCTTCCTCCATTCCTAGCTCCCTGGGGCATATTCTTGATAGTCCTGTATTTCTTTCTGATTAAGAAGTATTATGGATGAATTGTGTCACCCTAAAATTCAAATGTTGGTGTCCTAACCCCTAGTGCCTGTCCTTGCTTGGAAATGGGGTCTGCACAGATATACTTAGTTAAGATGAGGTCATCTGGAATAGAGTGTTGTTTCATGGAATATTATGAGTGTCCTTATACAAAAGGAAAACTGAACAGACACTCACGGGAGTGGGAACAGAGTCGAGTCAGGGTGACACAAACCAAGGGGTACCGAAGATTGCCAGAAAACCATCAGGAAGTGGAGACAAGGCAGGGAACAGATTTTCCTTACAACCCACAAGAAGAACTGAGCCTGTTGTCACCTGGTTCACATATTTCCAGCCTCCAGATCTGTGAGATAGTAAATTTCTGTTGTTTCAGCCAACTAATCTGTAGCTTTTTGTTGTTGCAGCTGTAGCAAATTGACAGGACAAAAGATCTCACCTGCTAGAGAAGGTCTTGAATCCTAGACATTCCATCCTCCTAAGCCTCTCTCACTACACCCCTGCCCAGGGTGTCACCCTATCATATTAGTTAGAGACATTGTGCTTGTAAACATTCTTAAGAAAAGTGATTTTCCAGACCAGTCCAGTGTCACAGCAATGATGATCTGTCAGGAGGTCATTCTTTCTATCCCACCTGAAGCCCACCTGCTGCAGCTCCAACCTGTTTTCTTATTGTTCACTTAAAGGAGACAACGATAAACCAGAACTTTCCTCCCCAGGAAATAATCTTTTGTTGTCTAAAAGTTGCACATGGAATCTCCTTTCCTAGAGAGCTGACAGCTCCCAGCCTCTTGTTCAAGGTGAATTTTCCTCTCTCAGCCCTAGTCGGTGGCCAGACGCTCATGTTCCAAACATGCCTCCTGTGTAAGACCTTTCCTCTGAGGTCACCTTCCCAGAGCCCGCAGGCAGGGCCTGGCCTCCTTCTCCACCTTCACCCACTCCCCGTCCCCTGCCTCTCAGAACCCTCAGTACAGTCCTTCCGAAAGACAGCACTTGTGTGTGTGTGTGTGTGTGTGTGTGTGTGTGTGCGTGTGTGTGTGTGTGTGTGTGTATGTGTGGTGTGCACGTGCATGTTCGCACATGTCTTGTCTCCAAACACAGTGAGCAAAGAAGTCAGAAGGACTGAGATGCAGCGGCTGCGGAGCCGCGGTGACCGATGAGAGGGCCTGATTGCTTGTGCATAGCTGCTGAAAGGGGTCTTGACATTTTAAGTGCTCGTCAGGGTGAGGAATGACAGCAGCAGACAATGAGACACTTCCTCTTTGCCTTTTGCTGGCTATTAATAAGTGTTTCTGATTCTGCAGATGTGGGAGAGATTCTGGGCCACTGGGTTGGGTATGCTGCGTGGGTTTTTTTCTCACTTTGTCTTTCTCCTCCTGGTCCCTGCTTTCTCCTCTCTCTCCTGCCTCTCCCTCCACTAGCTGCCAGTCTCCTTCTCTCTCCGCGGCTGTTTGTCTTGGAGCCGGATTTGTTAGTGCTCAGGAAATGGCAGCAGGCAGCTGCTCTCAGACTTGCTTTTGGGTCTTTGCTGGAATTCAGTCCCTGAGTCCTGGCCTGGACCAACTGTCAAATCCCACTCACTTCCCTGGGGTTGGAGAGGAGTCTGAGAGGGGAGTCAGAGGCTGGGAAAGGAAACGGGGCAGGGGGCGTGGTTAGTGGGGAAGGGGATTCCAGGAAAGGCAGTGTGGGGCCATTGAGACAGTGAAAAATGAGAAGACGGAGCCAGATCTTGGGGTCAGACAGGTGTAGAGATTTTCTGCTTCCTCCTTCCCTGCCTGCTTCTCTTCCTCCCTTTTGCATCCTTGTGGCCTTGGCACTGACCTCAGGGAAGCCACCTGTGTGCTCCTACACATCTCTGCCTAGGGGAGGTGCTATCTCCGCTAGAGAGAGATGCTACGTGACAATGTAGCAAACATCTAGGTCCCATAGTCTCTGTCTGGTTCCCTAGGTTCATTGATCTTAAATCCACCATCTTTCTAGATGAAGGTGACAGAGTACCCCAGTGTGCCCAGGACAGAGTAGTTTTCCCCAGTGCCCAAAGTGGGGGCGTTCTAACCAAACCAGGACACTTAGTCACCCTATGCTAAGTCTGTAACTCTTCCCCTGGATTCTGATGTTACTCTCCAGAGACACCTACTTGGTTTTAAACTCACTCTGTTTGAAGAGGAAGTAGGCAGTGAGCTGGCGCAGAAATGGGTAGAGATGGGATTGAGAATCATCTTCAGACAGGGGCACCAAGGCCTTCTGCCTGAAGCCAAAGAGAAAGGAGATGTCCAGCCTAGAAATTCCCTCCAACCCACAGGATCTCCGGCTCCATGGGAGAAGGCAAAGCTTGGCAGAACTGTAAAAAACTAGGATCAGTCCCTTGCCTTGAGGGTCCCCCTGGCATTCTGTTCTCGGTCCCCTTGTCCCCTCCCTTCTCCCTCCTTCAGCCTCCCGCCTCTAGCTGGCTTTGCTGGAGTCCAGCTCCAAAGCCTTATCCCAAGCCTGCAGCCTTTGGATCTCTTTATTCTGATTCAATTACATACACAATATGAGCTTTGCAAACAGAAAATTACACGCTGCAATAATTGAATTCTTTCCTGGACTTGAAGCTTGCTGGGCTGTGGTGTGGAGCAGCTCCTGGATACCGAGCCTTGCCCCAGGGCCCCACCTTTGCTTTACAAAATCCTAAAGAACATTAAACATCATTTCATAGTTAATGACGTTTCTAACCCTACCATCTCATTCGCATTTATAACTTTGTGAAATAAAACATAGAGCTAGCCCTTCATGATGGTGGGTTCTGTGCCCATGGAGTCCACTGTCCAAGGATGCACAATATTCAGAAAGAAAATGTGTCCATACTGAACATAGGCAGACTTTTTTCTTGTCATTACTCCCTAAACAATGTGGTGTAACCACTATTGACATGACATTTACATTGTATTATGTGTTATAAATAATCGAGATGATTTACAGTATGTGGGAGGATGTGCAGAGGTTATATGGAAATATTACACCATTTTATATAAGGCATTTGAGCATCTGCAGAGATGGATATTCATTGGAGCCCGAGCACAAGTTCTCCGGTTACCAAAACACACATGCACGTTCTGCTGTTGGCATTCTCGTTCTTTCTCTGCAAATGAGGAAACTGAGACACAGCATAATTATAAGAATGTTCAAGGTGACACAATAAATCATTGTTTCATAGCCAAGATATAAGCCCAGGATTTCTGAGGCAGATTTCATGTTTTCTCAAGTCCAGCCTGATTCCATTTTAGGTGGCCCTAGTTCTCTTTGGCCTTGTGGTTAAGGATAAGACTCTAGCCTTTTTCTACCAGCCCAAGCCCATGAGTGTCCAGAGCTATGTACACGCTTGGTCCTGTTCCCAGCTACAAACCAAAACCATTGTTTCAAAAACTGTGAGAAATACTTACAGGAAAAAATAATTGTAAGACACATTAAAAAGAATCTACTTCCCATTGGTTTACCGAACTATTACATTCTAGGATCAGCAAAGTAACTACTTTCATTTCTTCTTCCCCCTTCCTTCAAAATAAAGCCAAATGCTAGCTTCTTAGACATTGGCAGTGACCTTGACCCTGCAACCTCATCAGCATTCTCTCTATTTCTCATTTGATCCCACCTTAGATTAATGAAACAGGCAGTGAGCAAAGATCCTCCCAGATGTGTACTCCCAATGTGAACTAGAACCTCACTTCACTGCTTGCGGGCCCTGGACTCTAGTCACTGTCCTGCACAGCTGGTTAGGGATGTGTCTCTCTCTTCCTTAATTCAGACCTCTCTGATCCTTACTCTTCAACTCCATCCTTCATGGTCCCTTTGATTTTTGTCCTGTGTCCATTGAACATATCTCCCATATTTAGCTATTAAGTAACATATTAAACACCTCTGATGAAACCAGGTCCAGGCTCCAAGAGTAACTCAGTTTCTCCCATTCTTTAGAAGAAAATAAAATTTCAAGCCACAGGGAGCACTGGACAAGGTACCTGTTCTGTGATACCTGCTTACCCCCAGCGACTCATCTTCTGTCTCTTTTTCCCTTGCATTTAGACTCTATAGTTCTTCTAACCTGCCTATAATTCCTGTGCTTCAAACACCAGGAGGCTTCACATCTACTGTTTCCATGTCTACTTTTCTATGCTCAAATGTTCTTACTGCTTCACTGACTTCATGTCATTTCTTTATCAAGGCTCAGTCTAGGCATCATCTCTCTAGAAATCCTGGAGCACCTCAGGTCAGCAGAGTCTTCTGTGAACATCAGTCTTTGGAGACACTTACCTGCTCATGTCCCTGTGGCCCCAGCTCTCGGCTCTGATGCCGGAGTGGAAATTCACTAGAGTGTATTGTTTTCTGTCTGTTCCAGCAGCTCATGGCAATCACTGGTTAACTACTTATTGTAAATTCTTCAACCACTGTGGTTAGCTGGATGACACTATAATCATATTCTGCTAAATACCTAACCTCAAAGGGTTTTGCATGAGTCCCAAAATTACCAATATAAAGGGAATTATTTATCCATGTGGTGCAGTTTAATGCGCCATAAGAAACTACTTTTTAGACTTGAATCTAGAACAAGAAAGTCTTTTTATTTTTTTAAACATATCATCAACTTGTCACTGATTTCCTAGAGAGTCCTTGAAAATAACAAGGGAAGCTCGAAACCAGTGCAAAGTTCTTGTGTTAGTTGAATGCACCCTGCCACACAGGTAACAGAAAAGGGAGAGAAGCCAAAGTCTTCTCTCCTAAGAACCTTAAAGGTGTTATGGTCACAGAAGGAGAATGACATGACAATTCTGATAAGAAAGTTTCAGGACAGCAAAGATGTCAGTTCTCTATAAATGATTCTATAGATATTAAATGTACTCCTAGCCAAAATCCCAATGAGATTTTTCATAGAATTTGACAAGCTAATTTTGAAATTGACATTGAAAAGTAAATATCAAGAATATCAAGATAATTAAAAGAAAGAAAAGGAAGAGACACTTGCCTTCTCAGATGTCAAAGCATACTATAAATGCATGGTATTTAAACAGTAAAATTCTGTGGTGGGACTTGGAACTAGACCAGCAAGGTTGGTAGACTAGAAAGCCAAGTTCAGAAAAATGCATACATTTGCAAGGCACATAATAATAAATATTTGTTGAGTAAATAAATAAAGTGGCATTTCACATCATTGGCACAATAAATTAGAATAGGGGTAATTGACTGTTCACTGAGGAAAAAATAGGTCCTTTACCTGCTATCATTTACAAAAATCAATTTTAAGAGCTTATAAACCTAAATATAAAAATATCCATAGTGTTTAGACAAGATTAGACTGCAGAATAATTTGTTTGTAACTTCAAGGTAGGGAGGGACTTTTCGGAGATATTGACAGTGAATCCAGGGCCGTCAAACTGAACTATATCCCTCAGTCCTTTTTTTTTTTTTAATTTTGAGATAGGATCTGACTAAATAGCTAAGTTGCCCCAGGGATGATTTGAATTTCCGATCCTTCGGCCTCAGCCTCCCAGAGTGCTGGGATTACAAGTGTGTGCCAGTGTGCCCACCTAAGAAGGGCACTGCTTCCTGTTGGCCAAATCTAGCCCACCACCTGTTTTTGTGAAAACAAAAGAGAAAAACAAAAAACTAAAAGTTTTATTGGGTTCACTTATTATATGTTGTCTGTCACCACTTTTGTGATATAACAGTTAGACTGCGTGGCTAGTGCTGCAGACTTTGTAACTTGCAAAGCCAAAAATATTTATTATCTGGCTATGTACATCAAGTGTGCTGACCCCTGACATCGAGCTAAAATATTTATGGATATACCTACACCAATAAATTAAAATGGTCATCACAACAATGACACAAACAAGAGTTCAAAAGGCAACACATAAACCCGAAGAAAATATTTAGAAGGTATATTGGAGACAGTGGATTGTAATCGAAGTTATATGAAAACTGCCTATAAATCAAGCCATTACTGTTACAAGAAAGAGGCAATAACCCTATAGAGGAGTGGCCAGAGGATATGGGCTGAAAATTCACTGGGAACTGCAAATGACTGATGGAAATATTAAGCTTTGTTCAGCCTCCTTGGACTCATCACTCTAGGCCTGATGAAAAATGAGGATAAAACTAGGTAATTTGAGAAAATTTTAATAAGGAAACTATTTATAGAGGTGTGAACTACAGTAAAAAACAGAAAAATACAATCAGGGAAGTTATGGTACCCTGAATATTTAATGTTGTGTATAGATATTTAAATATCTATAATGTTTCATGTATAAATATTTTAACATAATAAAAATGCACGGACTTCTTTGAAAAGGTAAAGTGTATAATGTTTAAAAATGTTTAAATATCGGTTCAGAATGGTTGTAAATAAAATATGCATATTGCAAAATATAAAAAAGCTGGTTTGGCTGTACTTTTACCAGAAAAATAAACTTCAAGATTAGATATGTTTCCAAAAATAAAGTCATAATGAGTTTATCCACTAAAAATGAATATATTTAAATGTCTATGCACCTAATAACAGGGTTTCAAATACAAAAAGTAAACTAAAAGGAGAAATCCTCAAATATTGTGCTTCTTTTAGCAGATTCCCCTTAATGCTTAATGTAATAGGATAAATAGCAATATATCAACAAAGATACAAACAAGGAGCTATTTATTATCCAAGATAAAAGAGAAAGAATGGAAAACCCAGGAAAACTGAACAGAGAGAACTGTCTGACAGGGAATGTGGCTTTGGGTATAAATTTACATTCAAATAGGTGCATTATTTTTATAAAGTATATATGATTGCTTTACTTACTATATAAATATTATTTTACAACTTCTATTTTTCATTAAGTAATACTGTTAGAGAAAAGATGGTCATTAATTTTTTTAAAAAGTATTAATTTATTTTATTGTGAAATTGAAAATTCACCCGTCACCTATACCAGTAACAGCAAAACAATAAAAGCCCAATTCCCAAAGCCATCTGTAGCAGACATGTCTGTTCTAGCATGTGTCACTATTGGTCTATTATTAGAATTTATTTGTTTCTGGACTTTTTGTATTATAAGCTTTAGCCTGTGGATTATAAATTCATGAAGAGCAGGGCCTGTGCCTTTGTAGTAGACAACAGTTTATTTTCCAGGCTTTGCTCCTTTTGGGAATTGGCCTGACCTAGGTCCATTGCACTTAGGTCCATTGTTTAGACATAGACGACTGACCCACATTGCACAAGTTGCCTTCTTGCGAGATGGGGGATCTGGGTAGACATGAGGTTAGCCCTGCCATAATATTTCAGTTGCCATATTTTCAACTTTGAGGATAGGAGAAACTGAGAGATCTGCCTCAGGAGAGAAGCAGAGAAAAGAAATGAATCTGCTGGTCAGGACCTAATTCTGGTTTTCTTTGGCAGCAGTTTATACCTCTGTACAAAATTCATCCCGGAGTCTTCATAATGAATACGTATGTTTTTAAACTAACATGTCTCATTGGTTTTGATTTCTTAAAATAAGAAGAATTCTTAGGCAATAATTCCAAGTGAAGAGCCGCCCACATTTGTATCTTCCACTGCACCTATGCTACAGTTAAACCTACTTTCTAGTAGATGGTCAACAGATGCTGACCAACTGAAACAGAAGGAGCAATCGTCTGTCTCCAGGACCTTTGAAGGCCCCTCCAGCCTCCACTGGACAATTGTAGTGCTTCTAGCTCCTCTCACAGCACATCTGGGCCACGGCTCCAGGCTCCAGTGGTTCCGTAGTGGCCACTGTGGCCCCTCTTTACCACGGCAACTCTGCAAACATGTGAAGTCTTCTCTTTGCTGAGTTAAACATGCCCACCTTCACCAATTTCAAGACCTTTCTTTCTCTGATGTGTCTCCTCAGGCAAGCTCTCATTTGTCAGTGTCTCTCTTAGAATGAAGAGCCCCAAATTGACTCTCCAGCCCTTGAGCCTCTGTGGCCTGTGAGTGATAAACAGGACTGTGAGCGGTCATAGACAGACTCTGAAGGGCTGAGCATGGGTGAAGGGCTGTACTGTTTTGCTGAGTGTTAAAAGGAATTATCATCTGTAGAGAACTTGCTTGGAAATTACCACAGTATATAAACTCTTTGTTATCAAAGGTGTGCAAGTATGAAATTTGATAACCCTTACAATTTGGTTTGCTGATGTGAAGTCCTCAGCACAATATGTTACCAGAGCACAAAGCACACATCTCCCCAATCAATCGCACAGTCCCTCCGTGACCATGAATCACTCACACTCGAGGGGCAGCTGGCATCCCTCTAACTTGGAATTGAACTGCAGACTTTGCAAAGTCAAGTGGAAAGTAAGACTGTCAGAGCATCCTGGAGCGGGGAGGACCCCGGAGAAGGGATCATCTAGTCTAATCCCCTCATTTTACAGATAAGCCACCTTAAATCCCTTCTGGAACAAGTAGGGCATTAATAAATAAATAAAACAAAGTAAATTTTACCTATGAGGAAGCTGAGATTCAAAGTAGTTAACTGGTCAACCTAAGAGCACGTGGCAGGCTGGGCGCAGAGCCAGGACTCACCCTTCAAGCACATGGTTTGCCCATGATTCCCTGCACGACACCCAGCCCATTGTCAGAAGTCGGCACACTCTTGGGGCAGCCCCCAGGTGCAGAGAGGCTTCTCATCTTCTGTCTGAGAACAGCAGGCATAGACTAAGGGCCATTTGTTAAAAGCCAGAAATCTAGAAGCAGCTGAACTAATCAAAGCTTGCAATTAAGGAGTTTACATCAGCCAGACTGCCCACCCGGAACTGGTTCCCAGCTGACCCTCTTCCCCAAGGGCACCCAGGAAGTCAGATCAATATTACAGTTAAATTCTCCCTTCTTCTTAAAGGTTGAACCTATGGAACTGTAAGGGACAGCAATCGATTCAAACACTGTATGAGCTTTTATGTGCATTTACAAATCTCTTTACTTCTCGATAGACTGTTGAATCTCACCCTCTCCTGCACCTAGACTTCAGAAGACTAGAAAAGTTGTCTATCGCTGTAATGACCAGGCAGGACATGTTTTATCCCTGTTAAAAGACTTAGCAAAGTTCCAGCATCTCTGGTTTGTGGAAGAGAATTTATGTAAAATAGGAGAATCAACCGTGTGCCCGCAAATCACCACTAATTCCCCTGGGCATGCTATGAGAGCTGCAGTTGGTTTGAGAGTGAAGTGGATCATCAGGGTCCTCCTCAGCCAGAGCTCCTAGACTCCTTCAAAGGTGACTGAAACCAAGGGGCTGTGATGGATCCCTTTGGGGTTGCAAGGATCTGAGACTTCCTGCCTGAACAGAGAGGGGCACTGTACATGTTTGGGGAAACAACACAAGTAAATTACACTGCAGCTGACAAAGGAAGTAGCCAAGAGAAGTGACTACAAGAGCCTCAGATGACCCTACAAGGATCCGACAAGAATTCAGTCTCAGGGAAAAGCCACAGCTCTAACCCCACGCCAGGCTTGTATCTCCCCTCTGCCCCACCAGCATCTCTGCTGCATAGAATACCTCTTTAGTCAATGGCTTTGCTTGGATGCCCAGTTTCCGATGTCTTTCAAAATAACGTTTATCTGGCTTTGAAGGTCTTATTCTGGGGACATTTCTTATTTTCCTCCTTTCTTCTTTCAAAAAGAAAGAAAGAAAGAAAAACAGCAGCTTTGACTAGTCTGAGGGTGACACGAACGCCTGATTTTTATGCAATGTTGCAAGTGCCTTTCAGCAACACAATGGCAGGTTCTTTGACAATGTCATGCGTCTATTCAAAACAACCGGCATGCCAGTCAGAGGCCTGGGTGTTTGCACAGTGCTTGTTCTCCGTAGTGATAAGGCATGTTAGATTTTCCCATTCTATTTGAGAAATAATTCTGGTCTTTTTTAAGTCCCCTGCTTTTTTGATTATTTTTTTTTCTTGCCTCTTTGCTGAACAATAGGACCTGTCCCTGTTTGATTCCTTACGTGATGCTTGTGTGGTAACAACTTGAGAAAGAGAGAAAAGGAGAGTGAGGACAGGCTGAGGGGTGAGGGGAGAATGTGATGGCTTAACTGACTCTGCCAGGTGCTGGCCAGGAGAGGGACAGCGTTAAGGAGGGGCTGCAGATTAGCACTGATAATTTCCATGGGTCGATTTGTACAGCTCCTTTGTTGGAAGCCAGGGGATGTAGAAGGATGGGTTAATTATCGTCTCCTGTTCCTCTGTCTGGTCTACTGCAGCCAACCTTCTCTCTCCCCTTAGCAGATGTGTAGCACCAGGATGGTTCGTCTGCTTCCTGCCCTGCTAAAGGCATGATGGATACAAAGAGAGAAAAAGTGAGCAGAGACCAGCTCTGCGGGTGGAGACAGGAAGGCCCCAACCATCCTCCACTCCCAGCAGACTCTCCAGCTTGGATTTGCTCATTCTCTTTCTTATGTCTCCAAACAGTGGTGCCTTCCCAAATGGTGTTATTCGTTTTAGCTGTGTAATAAACCACCCCAATACCTAGTGGCTTAGAGCAACCACACTAACTTAGATCACAGTCCCTCTGAGTCGTTTTGGGCTGGGTTAGGCTAAATTGATTTCAGCTAGGTCCACTGACACACAGGTAGGTTGGCTGGAGGGGAGGGACTGGCCTGCTGGTCCCAGCAGCCTTGCTCACACATCTAGTGGCTGACTGAAATGCCGAGGGCATCTGACCCCATATCTCATAATCTATTGTATTTGCTAATGTCCCAGTGGCTAAAAGAAATCATATGACCAACTTGTTTAAAGGAGTAAATGGACTCCTGGTCTCCATAGGAGAAGAAATTGTGGCCATTTTGTCTTTTATCCACTATGGGTTGATTATCTTTTTCCCCATCCCCCTCTGCCATGAAGACACACCCACTCACAGTGAATTTTTACACTGACTCAAAGCTGCAGGGGAGCTTACTTCTTCAGCCTGCTCCTCCAGTCGCTCCTTGTGGCCCTGCACTCTGCATATGTACTGAATGGCATCTGTTATTCTTTGGCTTTGTACCTTTTCCATGGCAGTTATCTTAGGCTCTTTATTCTATGGATGAGAAAATTGAGACCTGCAAAGAAAGATCATCTTCCTTCCAATCCATGGGATACCAGAAGTATCACTCCTGACTAAGAGTCCAGGCATCCTACTCTGAGGTTAGACACCTTGTGAGGTAATTACATGCTTTCTGCCACTGCACAAGATGAAACAGAAGCTGCCTCAATGTTGATGTGGTTGGTACCCACTGACTACCAGAAAAGGACATAAAGTGGTTCTCACACTAAAACACAAAACAAAAAGGAACAGAGACTGTGGAGAGGAGGCAGGAGCCCTGACAGTTCTCAGATCTCAGAGATGAGTATATTTTACTGTGTGGACAGATTTACTCTGACTTCTCTGGCAGCGGAAGCAAAAGAGGACATCATTCAATTATATTGGTTTTATTTTCTAACCAAAGAAAGCATACAAACTCATCTGTTGGGACAATTTAGATTTGCTGGCTCAAAGCAAGAGTAGACATTTGCTGGACATAACTCTCTCTATGGAGCACTGAGCATCATTTTGGACAGTGCCCTGTTTCATAGTTCCAGAAATACATTTATTTGCTGTGCCCCTTCCTCCCTGCCCTGCCGTGCCTGGCATGGGGTGCTGCCCACAGTGGGTGCTCGATCAATGCTGCAGGCTGATTGGTAAGCAGCATCAGCTGCTTTGACTTCCCACCAGGAGTCGAGGTTCTATTCCTGGGTGAGTGGACAGGGTTATTTGGAAGGCTAAGTTAATTGATTGACTATTGACTGGACTACAAACCTCTGTCCAATATCTCTAGAATCCACAACTCCCTCAGTTGAAAAAACATTTGAAATTCCATCTGAGTTTCTTGTAAGCAGCCCAAATTTGTAAATCACTGTGCAACCAGACCAGAGTTCTAACTCCCTCGCCACCATGTACCCTTGAGAGCCTTCGAGTTGGTTCTTTCACTTCTCTGTATACCCACCTGTCCTCCCTCAGGGCAAGTACTTTGGGGATCAATTGATACAATATAGGAAGAAGTTTTAATGGTGAGTATCCCTTATCCAAAATGCTCAGGACTAGAAGTGCTTGAGATTTTCATTTGTTTCAGAATTTGGAATATTTGCATAGATTTCTATAATAAGATATCTTGGGGATTATATCCGAGTTTAACCACACAATTCATTTGTTTCTTATACACCTTCTACACATCGCCTGAAGGTAATTTTACATAGTATGTTAAGTGTGCTTGCATGGTCAGGTGTGTAATTTTCCACTAGTGATATCAGACCAGTACCCACAAAATTTCATATTTTGGAGTATTTTAGGTTTAGAATTTTTGTACAAGGGTTGTTCAACCTGAAATCCCCTTGTACTTTTGGTGCAGAACACAGCTAAAGTTGATCTTTAGTCTCAGAATGTGACTGTTTCGTTCTACTCAAACTAAGTGTTATGTTGACACATATTAACAAAAAGAGGAGAAGAGAGGCTGAAAAGTCCCTGTGCAAGCAAACTGTCACCAGGAGCTGCTGCTCCCTTGACAACACCTTGTAGGGCCAGATGCTCCAGCCCCAACCTTAAGACACAGGGGTCCAAAGGATCCTCTTGGCTGCATCCTGTGTCCTGGGCTGTGCCTCCC
This sequence comes from Petromus typicus, assembly GCA_004026965.1. Classification (NCBI taxonomy): domain Eukaryota; kingdom Metazoa; phylum Chordata; class Mammalia; order Rodentia; family Petromuridae; genus Petromus; species Petromus typicus. The sequence goes on along the minus strand of PVIR01009377.1, from coordinate 4,069 downwards.
AAACCCTGACATGCATACAAATCCCCCTCTGTCATGTTAATGCACGGATTTTGGGTCAAGCATCTACAACTCTAACAAGTTCTCATGCAGGGCCATTGCTGCAAGTCCAGGGACCAAGCATGAGCAAAGCCCAATGGCCCGGTACCAAACTACTGGAAGAGATTCCTTATGTGTTCTCAGTGTGTCCACTTGTAAGGCAATATATATATATATATATATATACACACACACACACACACACACATACATACATACATACATACATATACCCCTGATCTTTGGAACTTGTGCATTAAGGGAAGAACAACAGAAATGTGAAGAAAATTCTCCTTGTCCTTGTCTACTTTAAACAAAGGTGCTTTGGGAAATTTAAAGTGTGACAATGGTTAAAAGTCTACATTCTGCCCTGAGGGATCAGGCTGTTAAATGACTATGCTTCCCACTACTTCACTACTTCATTTTCTTTCTTTAAAAAATTAATTTTAACTGATACAGAAAATATAAAAATTGTGCATTTTGGTGGGGTACCTTGTGCTATTTTGATATATGTATACGATGTGTATGTTAGGCTAAATATGGCTCAGACATTCATTATTTCTTTTTGATGAAAGCTTTCAAAAGTCTTTTTTTTTTAGCTTTTGAAATATACACTCTATTGGAGTTTTCCGTCACTTGAAGCCAACAAATAAAGTCACTCAGGGATATACTCTTTACTAAGTACCTTTACATACATTCTCTCCATTGTAACCTGGAGTGCGCATGTCTTTGCTAACAATTTCTGCAGATGAAAAAGACAGAGGCACAGAGAGGTCAAACAAGTGTCCGAAGGTGATTCAGCAGGTTAAAGCAACTCAAGTCAAACTTAGATTCTGGTCTCCAAGGTCTACATCTTTCTGGGGGCCATACGAGTGCAGATATCAGGAACCAGAGAGCAACCCAGTAAGGAGCCCCTGACTGTGGACCCAGCAGGCAGCAGAGGTCCCAGGATGGTCAGGAGCCACTGAGAGGAGAAAGGACACAAGGCCAGGCCATCCTCCCCTCCTGCGCTACATCAAAATACTGGTGCATAGCGGATGCGGTGGCACATCCGCCCATCACTAGGGATAGAGCTGGGACTGCACTGAGATACTAATCAATTACTTAGCAAACTGACAGTCTGGGGGTTTTCTCTTAAAAACAAGTTAAAATATGTCACTTGCTTTTCATTATTTTTTAAGAGTGCATTTAGACATGGGACGTTGACATGAATAACCTCAGATTTATGTGCCGATCAGATGGATTCTTAAACTTCCTAAGTGCTTAAAGTGTACACATTTTAACTTGAAAAATTACCAGGTTTGTCTAAAGAAAAATTTTCAAACATAAAACACGAAGCTCATTTGAAGGGAGAAATTCTCCAATGGAGCCTGTCATAAAAAAGTTAAACCAGGCATAAAGGAAAATGTCAGATGTGTGGGAGAACCAGCTGTCTCTTCTTTTTTTATTTTTATAACCTAGATCAGATTATAGGAGAATATATGAATGTCTGAGGCTGGGCGTCAGGAGGGCCAGGCGGGAGTGGACCTCACTCCCCCGGGGATGTGAGCTCTCTCCTGGAGAATGCATTTTTTTAAAACTTCTAAATAAAGCACCATAGAGTGGCACATTTATAACCAGCAAAGAATTACTCAAATAAGAGATGCTGTCAGCTATTTATTTTAAAAGCTTTTTTACTGAAGGAGGAAGAGGGAAAAAAATTCTCCCCCCTCTTGTCCATGTTCTTTCAAAAGGATGACGAAGGAACTCTTTCATGCTTTCCTCTCCCCTTTGGAAGATGAGCTTGTCTACTGGCCTGAGCATGATTTCTGCCCTGTTTTCTCTGTTCTCCACTCCTAGCTGAACTGCCTGTCCACTTTCCAAACAAACAAATAAACAAATAACAAACCCACACACAAGGAAGCTGCGTCACAGCCTGTAAGAGTGTGTTGTAGATGGACAGTGCGGAAGAGTACATTTGAAGGTTGTGGAAGTGGTTTTAATCAACTCTCTAAAATAGTATTCACACAGAAAGAAGGAAGAAAGGAGGAAAGAGTGCAAGAAGAGAGGAAAAGAATGCAAAAGAGAAAGGGAGAATGGTACAGTTTGAATCTTGAATGTCGGCTAACACCCATGTGTTGAAGGCTCGACCCCCAGCCTACTGTGCTGATGGGAAGTGGTGGAATCTTAGAGGGTGAGGCCTGATGGCAAGAAGTGAGTGGTGTCCTTGAAGGGGATACGGGACCCCGGCATTTTCACTCCCTCTCTTTGCTTCCCAGCTGCTGTGAGATGTTCAGGCCTCCGCCATGTGCTTCCACTATGGTGTACCATGGTGCAGCATGAGAGACAAATAGGCATGAACTCAAGCCATGTGTTGAAAGGCAACTTTCCTCTTTGTAAGTTGATTATTTTCAGGTGTTTTGTCATAGTGACGAAAATCTGACTAGCACAGAGATGGATGGCTGAAAACAGGAGAAAAGGGTCACAAGGGAAGAGAAGAGGAGCTCCTCATCTGTGTGAATGATGTGGGACTAAGGCCTGGCCCTAGGCTTCCAGTTATGTACTCTTTTGTGAAGCCTTTCCCTATTGGTCCCATTTCTAATCATATCAAAGCTATGGACTTAAAGCCAAGGAAGCATTATATCATACTAACCCAAGGAGTGTTACTTTAGCACTGCCCTTTGCAGAAGGACCTGGGTGGAATGGAGTGGGGATGAGTCTGAGTGGACCCAAATGAAAAGTAAACATGGATGAACTTGTAGTCACGAACGTGCTGGAAAGCTCTGTAGGGAAAAGGAATGGAGAGTTAATACTATGTTAAAATGCCAATTTGTGTCTAACTGACATTTTCTTCTTAGCAGGCGTCACTCGGAATGAATTAGACACCTATGCCTCTGTTGCCCACAGGCCCTGATGTTAGTGATGGCAAACCTTTTACAACTTTGCATAATACAAACAGCCTGCTCCAGCTTGTGTACCACAGGTTCACCACCACTGTCTATAAGTCCCTGTTGGAATCCTGCTACCACTTCAGCAGCAACTCAAAAATCCTTCTCTGTCATGGGTCCTGTCTAGGCAGGATGACTTCTTTCTCTTTAGGTTTTCTTGTTCTTCAGAAATATCCATTGTCTTCTTCTGGGCTGCATTAATTATTTGAGTGCACACTTAGGCAGGATGAGACCTGGTTCATCTTTGTGTTTTCCACAGTGTTGGGACATTGTATGTGCTCAACAGAAAGATAAGGGAAGTTACTAGTACCAGCGGACACTTAGGTGCCAGGGGAGGGCCAGCATGCTTCATGCATTTTGCATGTTGTTTAAATTCTCAGAAGACCCCTATGAGGTAATGCTATAAGGGTCCTCATTCAGAGACTAGGTATCTTGAAGATTTTGTCCAAAGTCACATGGCCTGTGAGTTCTAGAACTGATGTCTGACCTCAGGTGTCTGAGGCTGGAGCCTGCTTGTTCCACTCCAACATGAAGTTTTCTCAAAGCCTCATTTGCACAATTTGTCCTATTTAAACAATAAAGTCAAGATCTTTATCTCATTCAGATGTCCAAATATGAATATGAATTAGACCATTCATTAGACTTTTTCCAATTTTTATTTTTTATTAGTACATGATTGTATTACACAATGAATACATTCTCAAGGACTCTGGAACATGTACAGAACACATTGGGATGTTTTTTCTTTTTGGTATTTTAAGACAGGGTCTCGCTTTGTAGTTCACGTAGCCCTGAGCTCACTATGTAGCACAGGCAAGCCTTGAACTCACAGCAATCTTCCTGTCTCTGCCTCTCAAGTGGTGGGATTACAAGCGTGAGCCACCATGTCCAGCACTGTGGTATGTGGTTACTGGGGATCGAACCCGGTGCTTGCACTTACTTTCAAGGCAGGCACCGGAACCACAGAGCTAAATCTCCAGCCCCAAAACACATCTTAATTCTTTTTTCTTCCTCTTCCTCTTCTCTCCCACCCTCCTTCTCTTGACCCCTTCCCATTTTAGTCTGAAAAGTGTTTTTCTTAATTGAATTCTTTATTGGTGCATTTT
>PVIR01009376.1:0-53408 GCA_004026965.1 Petromus typicus | reverse complement strand
AGCTGAAAGGTAAAAAAAATTGATAACTATCCAATATGTACAATCTAATTCCTTGGGAACACCACTAAAAAGAGTACAAAGAATAACATTAAAACCCCCAAATAGAATAGAATCCTTTTTTTAAAAAGCATTTAAATAGGGCCGGGGAGTTAGCTCAGTGGTTCCGGCGCCTGTCTTGCAAGCGCAAGGGCCCGGGTTCAATTCCCCGGTAACCACATAACAATACTGGGCGTGGAGACTCACACCCAGCAGCAACCAGTACCACATACCACAGTGCCGGGCGTGGTGGCTCACGCCTGTAATCCCAGCACTCGGGAGGCAGAGGCAGGAGGATTGTGATGTGAGTTGGAGGCTGAGCTCAAGGCCAGCCTGAACCACAAAAGCGAGACCCTGTCTCAAAAAACCTAAAAAAAAAAAAAAAAGCATTTAAATATCTCAATGACAGCATACAAGGAGAAACAAAGGAACACAAAAACAAAAGAGATCAATTAAAAAGGTAGGTTGAATCTCAACATCGTGATTCTAGATAAGAGAAGTCAGACACAAAGGAGTACTCACTGACTGGTATCACTGGCTGCGCACCCCTGGAAAGTGCCACCTGATTCATGAGGACAAAAAGCCGATCGGGTGGTCTGAGAGCCCAGGCAGAGGTGGGTCAAGTGCTGTGAAGGAGCAGAAACATGAGCAGGATGGGCCGGGGGGTTTTAGCTCAGTGGTTCCGGCGCCTGTCTTGCAAGCTCAAGGACCCAGGTTCGATCCCAGGTTAACCACATACCATACTGGGCATGGAGACTCAAGCCCAGCAGCAACCAGTACCACAGACCACAGTGCTGGGCGTGGTGGCTCACGCCTGTAGTCCCAGCACTCAGGAGGCAGAGGCAGGAGGATTGCTGTGATGTGAGCTGGAGGCAAGAAACATGAGCAGGATGATGGAAAGGTCGTGTGTGCTTATTGGTTTCATGTATCTGCCCAAAAATAGGCCTGCATCATGCCTGTACACTGAATGCCTGTAGCTGACGACCAAGGCATTTTGCCTGTGCTGGGCTCTTAAGAGGAATGGACTGAATGTTCCAGTTGGAACAGGGAGCTGGAAGCTTGTGGGGAGACCTTGTAGCCTCAGTAGCCGCCTGTGCTGTGCTGTGCAGCCTCCGTGAATGGAAGCAGCCGGCGTCTTACAAGTGCTGTCACGTCTACAGAGACGCATAGGTCAGAGACCAGGCTCTCCAGACCACACACAGTTATGCAAAGGGCGAGCTGGGAGTCGCTGTCCGAGGTACCGGGTGTGCGAATGCAGCTGCCCGTGGCAGCAGCGAAGATTCGCCGCTGGGAAGGCCTGATAGAGACGTCTTTTGGACATGCCTGGGCTAGGGCTGTGGCCCTGGGAACTCGCTCCTGACTTGATGGACAGATCGCTCCAGGAGCCGAACAGCCCCGCTAGGGGAGCGCTGAAACGTGAAGGTACAGTCAACGCAGACAGGACGCGGAAGTCAGAGAGCAGAGTCAGGCCGGCGGTAAATAACTAAGCATTCATTGCCCTTGCCCCTCCTGGATGTCTCTAAAAATAAAAGCAAATAAATTTGTCCTTGTGTGGTTCACCAGCACGGTAAAGGCCTCTCCCAGGCCTGCCGGCTATGAAGAGCCTGACATTGGATGTTGTGCAGACAGAAGGAGAAGGGTTTTTCTGAGTCTAATAAAATAGACCAAGAAGGGTTTCTTAGAAGAAACAAAGGAAAACGCTTCAAAACAAAAATAGTCACTCAAAAATTATGGATATACATTTTGTTTTACAGTATAAACCACTGACTTAGCTGCTAATGCGGAAAGTAGTCTTGAAGAACTGGCTTTTGTAAACAGTGGACTGCTTACCGTAATATAATAGAAGCCCATAAACAGAAGCCAAGGAAATATTCCGTTTTTTGTTGATAAAATGTTAAATGGTCCATGTGAGCGCCGTTCTTCCATCGCTGTCATCTTGGGAAGCAGTGTGCTTATTCCTGGGTCAAGAATTACATTTGGGAATCGAATTATCCAACCCTCATCTTGAATAGCCTTAATATAGTCTCAGTGCTATAATCTTAATACAGTTTTTTCTGGGGCAAACAGCATGTAAGTGTAACGTCATTAGTTTGTGTACTAGAAATAGTACGAGTTTTAAGTTGCAAGCCCTTCCCTGTGCGATCTCAGAGATGCAGCCACCTCCGTGAACTTCTGTCTCCTCACCTGTGAAAATGGGAACCCCATAGCATAAGAGACCTTTTAATAACACAGTCTATGTAGCCTTTATCAATAAACATTGGAGTCCTATTCTTCCCTCAACCATGATAAATTTTCTTTCCCTTTTCCACAATATTTCATTTCTGACAACAGACAGAAGTGATTTGGAATGAAAATCACTCATTGGTGAGCTCTTTGCTGAGACCTCCATAATCCAGATCTAGTAAGTGCAAAACTAGTGCAGTGCTCAAAGTGTGGTCTGGATTCACCTGGGCGCTATCAGGGGAAGATACGGAAACTTTGGGGTCTTGGCCTTTTCTCTTCTGACAGGGACTAATGCCCTCATCTCAAGTGCCCTTGGCAGGCTGCATGTGTATTTGGGATGAAGAGATGTTCAGTGGTCATCACTAGAAGCCCCAGGTTTCCAAAGTTATCAGCTAGACTCTCCTCTCCAAGCTTTGTTGGTTACTAACTTTAACCCAACTCTTAAAAATCTTTTCCTCTCTGGCCTTTAAAACTACAATGCACTGTCAGCAAAATCTCTAAATGAATAATTTTTTTCCAAAAGTTTCTTTTTTCTGAAATTCTGGACTGCCTGTCAACACTGTGGACACTGCTTGTCTGTAGCTTTTATATCTCCATCCCATGGGGCATGGTGATGGAACAGGTAGCCTTCTTGCTCTACCAAATTCCCTTTCTCTTCCCAAACTCTCTGCCCCTGAAGCCCACACTATTAGACAATGTATCACCCCCGCTGATGGCATTGGTGGACCCCACATCCCCGGTTACAATCCACTGCTTGCTCACTACTCTCTTGAATACTGTGCACTATGACTTTGCAATTCTTAGACGTAACCCCCAAAGCGATCGCAAATCTTTGGCATCTCCTACTTCAGTTTGTTTGTTTATTTTCTATGTCTGTCATATACTTACAAGATCTTGCACTAGACATTCCCACAAATTATCTGTAATTATTGTAAGTTCAGTTTTAAGGCTTATACTCTTTGCTCACTCTCCCCAGCTTTCATTCATTTATTCATTTAACAGATCAGTATACATCAGGCAGTGTTTAAGATGTTGGTGATAGAAAATAGACTAAAATGGTAAGACATCTACCCCTTTATTGAACTGGCATGGTAATAAGTTGGGCAACCATATATGTGGTATTTAATGAATGATAAGGGATATAGGACAAAGCAAGCAAGATCAGGGGTTAGAAAGTCTTGGAGGAACCCACTTTTCTTTTTTGCAATACTGATGTTTAAACCCAAAGTATTCCTACTGAGCTTGTTTACTTCCTTCCTTCCTTCTTTCTTCCTTACTCTTTTTCTTTCTTTGCAGAATCTTACCGACCAAGCAAGATTCAAACTTGGGGTCCTCCCTCCTGTCTCAGGCTCCCAAAGTGGTGAGATTATAGCAGGTGTCTATAGGCAGGTGTGCACACAATGTGGGCATGCACGTGTGTGGACGCGTGCACACACACACACACACACACACACACACACAATATCTCAGTAAAGTCATCTTACATTGGTACAAGGCCAACCCAGGCAGAGATCCAAGGCAGAAGTGCTCCTGAACAAAAAAATAGCGAATGCATAGGAGTGGATTTCTGACAACAGAACAGGGTGTTCTGGGGATAGAGAGTGGACTGGCATGGCAAACAGAGCTGAGGAGGGAAACAGGAGAAAAGCAGGGCAGAGGAGAGGACAGGGACGAGAGAGCAGGTCCCACAGGCTCTCTAAGAAGACCATGTTACCCTGAAGCACGTTGTGAATGAAGAACAAAGAAGACGTGGGATCTTCCCAGTGTATTCAGAATTACCTCGGAGTCCAAACTCTTCTCACCCTGGTAAGACTCTCCTCCGTCGACCCACTGTCCCTAACTTCCAGATGCCCTTACTTCCTTCCTTACCTGGCCTGAATGAATCATTCCTTTACAAATTCCCTCAACTCTTTGGCCTTTCTCACTCTGTGATATTCAACCTGGAGGAAAAAGTCCCTACTTCAGTCCAGCGCTGTGCATACTCTGTCCTGAGCCCCCCAGTAAGCTAGGATAGAAGTCAGCACTCAGACACAGACTTCGATTCACACCACTACTGTCCAGGGAGCCCTTGCTGTACCTGCTGTCCTACAACACTTCTGCTCCCCCTTATTCCATAACAGCATTCATGTCTCCCTTGACCAACCTGTACCACCTCTTCTCTCCCATCTGTTGCTTTGTATTCTCAGAATAATAAAAGGAGAGAGAGAGAGAGAGAATGGAAGGAAGTGGAAAGTTTAACCCCTGGCACTGTGCCTTTGCATGGACTACTAGGACTCCCAACTCCTTTCTGTTTTACTTTTCTTGTTTCCTGATAACCATGAGACAAGCAGGGCTCCTAGCCACTTCTGCATCACTGTGACACAATACCCATCATGCATAGTTAAAGGAGAGTTTTATCTTGGCTGACAGTTTTGACAAGGTTCAGTCTGTGGTCAGCTGAGCACATGGGAAGGTTTGGCAGAGGAAAAGTTCCTCATCTCATGGTGACCAGGAACCAGAGAGTGAAAGGGGAACCAAAGGAAGATATCCACTTCCAGGTGATACTCCTAGTGACCAGCCCTTCAGACCAGGTCTCACCTCCTAATACCATACTTAGCTATGAACTTATGTCCAAATTAATCCACTCATGATAGAATGCCCCAGAATTGACTCACTTTCCCCACATGAGAATGGCGGGGGGGGGGGGAATTCTAGATCAATAGGTCCCTATTACCCCACTCTCCTTCCGTGAGTGCCTGTGTCACCAAAGTAATGGAGTCAAATGCTGATGAAGTGAAGGCTCCGAAACTGTGAACTAAAATACACCTTTCCTCCTTTTAAGTTGATTGTCTCAGGTATTTCATCATAGTAACAGAAAGCTGACTGATATACTCATACTTGTCGCTCTGGGTTGAACTGTATCTCTCTCAAATTCATATAGTGAAGTCTATGCTCCATGACCTCGGAATGTGACCCAACTTCAGTACAATTGCTGGCCTTATAGGAGGCGGAAACCAAGGTGTGCAAGAGGAGAATGTCATGTGAGGATGAGAAAGAAGTCAGGGTGATACATTAGAAGCCACAGAACACCAAACTGCCAGGAAATAGGCAAGGACAGACCCTGCCCCAGAGTCTCTGGCAGGAGTCAGCTCTACCTACACTTTGTTCTTGCACTTCCAGCCTCCAGAGCCTGGAGATCACAAACGTCTGTTGTTTACATTATCTAGTGAGTGGTTCTTCACTGTAAGATCACGCCTAACCCCATGACTCTCTCTGACAGTCTCTTCAGTTTCTTCTCAAATTGCTCCCACCAGGCTCTGCCCGGACATGCATGTTTTTGTCTCAAGGGCAAACCTACTGCTGAGCCCATGCTCAGTCAGTCTTCGTGTGAATGGCACCTGTCATGTTCGTCATTGTTTTTTAAGACGGTCTCACTTGATAATTCAGGCTGGTCCTAAGCTCAGAATGTAGCCCAGGCTAGCCTTGATTTTGCAGCAATCCTCCTGCTTCTGCCTCCCGAGTGCTGGGATTGCAGGTGTGAACCACTATGTCCTGACACTGTGGTACGTGGTTCTGATGGCTGATGGGTGCCAGTCACCATCCCTAGCATTGTGGTATGTGGTTACCAGGAGTCAAACTCTGGACCTTGAGATTGCAAGGCTGGCACTGGAACCACTGAGCTAAATCCCCAGCCCATGTTCATGATTTTATCATGAGGCCGTGACTTGTCTATCTTGATAAGCTTTTTGCATTTTCCATTCAAAATATTATGCCCTTTTTTTTTCCTTCTTTTTCTTTCTTTTACAAAAATTTCCCCTTCTTGGGAAATGTGGCTGCTCATCTTTCTGCCTTTTAATTTGTGTGATGTTTTTATATTTGTGGCATAGATTCAGAAATATAAATGAGGTTTATAAGGTCTGTTCAGTCACTATGACATGTATTCCCGTGTAAGTGCCACAGGGGGGAATATGCAGAACACTTGAAACTCCGGAAGCCACTCACATAGCCCCTCCTAGTGAAACCTTCTCACTCAGAGGCACGAGCTGTAAAACCTGCAGTCACACTCCTCTTCCCTAGGAGAAGCACTTTTCAATCTTCCCGGTGGCTGTAGCATATCCTGCCCACTTCTCCGTATAGGTCCATCAACTTCTACTTTGTCAACTTTGGGACAGTAACAGATTTAAATTGTCATATCATCTTCATGAATTAAACCTTATATTATTTTTGCAATTATTTTCTTTGTACCAGTAATGTCTTTTGCATTAAAGTCCATTTCTTCTGATAATAATTTAGTTACAACAGTTTTATTTTGGTTTTTGGTCTTTGTATGCTACACAGAAGTCTTCCATTGTATTGATCAAAAAGGTGGAGAAAGCACTTGGTTTATTTGTCTGTGATCCAGGAGATCTGGTAAAGCTCTTCAGGAGCTAAGAAATTTACTCACTTATTTCCCAAATTCAGCACAGTACTCAACCCATAACAGATACTCTATGGACATATTAAATGAATGATTTAATGGCATGTAAGTAACATTTAAAACCCAACTTCAAAAAAAGTTCTAAAAATCTACAGCACAGAAATTCTGTTTTAAGATTACAGTCTCTCAAGGAGATTGCTTTGAAGAGGATGAATAATATAGCTGCTTGCAGATGTCTGAGAGTACCTGAGTCCTCTTAATAATTTCTCCTTTCCATGACAAACCTTGCTAAGGTTCAATCTGTACTGCAAAGAAACATAAAAACTCAAATTAAAAACAGCAAGGATTGTAAATAACTCATTTTTACCTGGGTCATGAGAAAGGTATTGTTTGTGACTTTCACTCCTTATCCTATAATTTTCCAAAGATAGACCATCCTAAATAAAATAATCACTGTCCTTTCTCTGGCCCTGTAGATAATGCATGGCACACAAGAGGCTGTCTCCCTACTCTCTTCTTTCAACCTTAGCACAAACTATATGCTCTTAAGTGGTAGCTTCAAGGGACACCACAGACCATAAGATTTCCACCATATGTTCCTCCACAGGCCGCTACTAAATGTATTGATAAATGGTTTTCTTGTTAAGGAAAAATATCACTCAATAAATGATCTCCTAAACATAGCATTTGTGACTAATAGAACAGGGGAAAGCCATAATCATAAAAGGAGAATTAGTGTTGTGCTATTTAAAATATAATAATTTTAAAAGGCGGGCAAAAATACTTCAAAAAAAGGAAAAATATCTAAGCACTTGCTCAGCAAATACAGTGGGGAACAAAGAAAAGGAGAATTGAGATTACTCAGTTGAAAGGATATTGACTTGAGGCAGAAAGTAAGCAAATTGTTTCAGTGTGGAGAAGGTGTTTGGTGTTCTCTGTGCTTCCCCCAAATAGCTTCCTTTCGAGGAGCCACATAACTGGCTCTATAATTTCACTGTTTCACAGAAAAACATCATGTAAAAAATAAAAAATATGAGAGCCAAAAGTAAATTTATTTCTTGTCAAAAAAAAAAGAATCCTCACAATTCAGCCAGGGAAATGCTGGCAAGAACCCTGCCCAATATATTTTGTATTTGAGAAGACTTGAAAATGCAGTTTTATCAAGTAACTTAGCAGATAGGTTGAAATATATTCACTCTGTCAAACCCAGGTTTCAGTGACTGAATCAGTCAGGCTTAGCTGCAGTAAAATTCTCCAAGCCTAGTGTTCAACACAACAAACATTTATTTCTCACTCAAACTACGTCTTATACAGGTTAGGAGCAGAGGAAAGCTACCAGAAAGTTTTTGTCAGTCCAGGATAATGGGTTCCCAAATGTGCTTCTCAACCACCACTGCAGGAGAAAAAGAATACAGTAGCTGATCAAGTTTCTGCCGGAAATGACACTCAGCTCTTCCGGTTCTCCTCTCATTGGCCCAAGGAAGTCACGTGGCCACAACTAACTTCAACGGAGAAGAATCACCATCCCCGCCACGAGCCCAGGGGGAAGCAGGCTGCAGTGTTTGTGCACGGTATCCTTTTCAGTCACAGCGACCTTCACCCCTGTTCACAGGTCCTGCCCTAAGTGCTTTTCGTGAATGCTATATCCAGCAGGTTCTCTCAAAACTGAAATCAAAGGAAACTATTGTCTAAGGAAGTAAATTAAGTAAATAAAGACGCTGCGGAGGCGGTCAAGCGCCAAGGTAACGCCCTGAGTTGGGTTATCCAGCAAGCCCTTCCCAGCTCAAATCCTGTGGCTCCAGGATTCACAAGGATCCTAACAGGGGCACCTTGTAAATATAGACTTAAAAATATTGGTCAGAGGAGACTAAAACACAAGTAAAATCAGTGGAGATTTTGCAGATTAAAATTTTCAAAATGAGCTATTTTGATATTCATAAATTCATCTATAATGAATAAATTATTATGTACTAGTAAGGGCGAAAAAATGTGATTGGTGATATTATGACAGGGAAATAATTATTAACTAGGTGTGCATAACCCCCGTGCTAAATCTCTGTCTTGTTACAAATAGAGATACTAACTGAAAAAGGAGAGGTTTGATCACCAATAATAAGATCTGAAAGGAAACATCTAGATGTGAGAAGAAGGACTTTAAGGAAAGGGAAGTTAGTAGGAAGACTGAGGATATATGAAGGAAAAAGAATAGAATCTGGGTGTTTTCTTTAAGACATTTGGGGAAGGAGTTAAGCCATCCGAAGGGGGTGGGGAGATAACTTCTGTTCTGTACAATATAATGGAATATTTTTGCACAGAGCTCTCCTATATAAAGAATTAATGTGATGTATTTAAATATACAAAATATGATCCAAATGTATGATGACTGATTAAATCTTTTAAAATATTTATTATAGTAAGACACATTGCACTAGTCCCCCTGAAAACATCCCCCTCTGTAAACACTCATCTCATCGTTCTCAACTCTCTATGAAGCTATTCTATAAGCTGCCTTTTGTGTCTTTATGAACTATAATCCAATATAACAGCATATTCACAGTATAATGCTACAGCTGAGTGCCATCATAGCAACAGAAAAGCAGGCTCATAAATACATGATGGTGGGTCCCCATCCGCCTTCTTCTCCGGATCTAGCACTGTTCAACTTCTGGATCTTCCTCCAAGTCAAAGCAGTCATGAAAGATAAATGGTTTAAATCCGTTCAGGACACAGAGGCAGCCTCAACACCACAACTAAAGCCACTCACCCAGAAAGCTTTGAGAACTGGTTCAGAGCGCGTCAGTGATGACACATGTGTCCGAGTGAGGGGAGTGGTATAAGGGGGACTGTCACAGTATGACTCACTTTGTAATGTCTACTAATTTACTCACCACAATTTTAATCACACCCCACGTACTTAGTGGTAAATGGATGACATATCTAAATCAGTGTCATGGGTGAAACAAGAGGACCTACACTTTTGAAGATAGTCAAGAACAGGATCACAGATATCAGAAAGCAGAAAGGTTTGAGGAAATCCAGTGCTATGGAAGAGAACAAGGAAGTGATGATTTGGAGCTTGGGAGAGAATGAATATGTTCCATGAGCTATTGAGGAAAATCTGTATCCTGTTACAGTTAGATGAAGTGCTAGATGGTGGGGTTCTTTCAAATTTAACCATGGATTGATTTGATACTCGGTCCATTGTACTTCCACCTCACATTTTACTAGACAAGACTATGGTGAAATCTATTAAGACAAAGCTTTGGAGAAAGTTTCCCAAACTGTTCTGGCTTATTTTAATTCTACTCTTAATAACATCATGTCAGAATGGGGATTTATCTCAGTGGTTCCAGCATCTGCCTGGCTAGTACAAGGTCCCGGATTTGGTCCCCAGGACCACACACCATAATGCTGGGCATAGTGGCTCACACCTGTAATCCCAGCACTCAGGAGGCAGAGACAGGAGGATTGCTGTGAGTTCCAGACTTGCCTGGGCTACATAGTGAGCTCAGGGCCAGCCTGAACTACAAAGTGAGATCCTGTCTCAAAAAAAGGAAAAATAACGTCATGTCATTAAAAATGATAATGAAGGACAAATACTAAACTAGGAAGGATGCTAGAACCACCTGTTCTGAGTAAGCCTGTCCCATCACAAGGGACATATGGTTATCTTAATATAATAGCCGAGTGCAAATCCAAAAATGACCCACAGAACAGATGCTCCCAGGGAGACAGACTTAAGAATGGCTGAGACTCCAGGAACACAGAGAGGGTGGAGACAGCAGCAGTTTCTGGAGTTGGTCCCTGCTGGATTCCTCCCTTATTCCATATATGTCCATATATCCACCTCCATTTTCATGAGACAACTTGAATAGATCTTGCTTAAAAAACCAGAGTCCACTTATGGTAGAACAGCATAGGAGTGGAGTTCTGTCTGTTGCAAGCAACAGAGTATTCAAGTTGGGCTGGGTAAAAAGGGAGTGTGTTAGCTCACATGACTACACCACCTGTCTTCACACGGGTCCGGACCTAGACCTCAATGGCATCACCGGGACTGGTAGCTTGCCTCTGTGTCTTCTGAAGAAGGAACTCCACAGTCAGGCTCCTGACTGTGCCCCCAGCGGCCTGAGCTCCACCTCAGGGGACTCACTCCATGTTCCAGCATCCTCAGCAAAGTTCTAGAAGTTCACACCAACCGGTTGAGCCAGGCACATGTCCTTCCCTCCGGACTCATTGCGTGTCCAGTGAACCAACATAAACTGACTAACTCGAAGCCCGCAGAGTTCTCGTCCAGTGTCCAAGTGGGCTCAGTCCTACCTGTGCCTCATGAGACAGATGCTGCCTACTAAGGCACATGAAATCATTTCTCTTTTCCTTGTGGTCATGGACCCTCTGGTGACCCAGTGGCGAGTTCTAACTAAGGGGCTCAGGATGCTCCCACTATGAAATAAAACTGATTTTGAGCTGAAGGCAATTGAGAATCAACAGATGCAGAAAAATTCTTCCGAATTCCTCTTATCTATGTGAAAACAGAGCCTCTCTAAAGAACTTAACTGTCATAACTGCTAGTTTTGTAACCAGGAAAGATCAACTGTTATCACCAGAGAGAAGTCTGTACCAGCATAAGAGACCACCTGAACAGTGTAGTCACAGAACAATCATAACACCCATCCGTTCTCTTAAGGGGCCATTTATCATTCCCCAAAGTAATCTGTTTTCCAGCAAGTGCCCCCTCTCCCCCAGTCCCCTTGCGAAGTCACTCATCTTCCTGTCTGCCTCTCCTCCCATTGAGATTGGTAGAGAAGCCCTAAGGTCTGTCTCCTTCAATTACATTTCTCTGGGAACTCTCATGTATGCCTGTGAATAAAATTTATCTTTTCTCTTGCTAATCTATCCTTTGTCGGTTTAATTTTCAGGCTCTGGAACACTAAGCACAAGAGAGTACAGAGAAAGTTCTGCCTTCCTGTCTCGGCTGCTGGACAAAAGCAGAGTGAAGTGCGCGGTCCACGCTTGACCCTACAACTCCTACAGACCTCTCAGTTGTTCCAAGTTTACCTAAAAACTTTCTGGTAACTAAATTAAATATTATTTTCACACTTTGGAGTTAGATGAATTCAAATTAAGTTAAAAATTCTGTTTCTCAAGTGCGCTACATGTATCAATGGCTTAAAAACTACACGTACCTAGTACTATGCTATTGAACGGCAACGAATTTCCTCCCTTCAATCTTGCATTTTGCTTTGACTGAATTATCTCTGGTATGTTTTAGGTGGTGTAGAACTGGTCCCAGGTACAAGTGCTAAGAACTCAAATCAGAGACTAAAACTAGGAGAAAGTCCTAAATCCTACTGTCACCTTCTCTTCATCAGTACCAAAAGTCTATTGTAATTACTATCAATGCAGAAAGGTTTGACTTTTAGGCCTTCAAGCCTTAAGAATTCTCACAATCCCTTCCTTATTTTTGTCCCATTTACCCCAAAGCAGGTGGAGCCCCCAACCCCTCCCAGTAGCTGATACTTTGTATAGTCACAGTGTAAGCCACCATAAAATATGTACTCACATTGGGCCAGAGATTTAGCTCAGTGGTTCCAGCGCCTGTCTTGCAAGTGCAAGGGCCTGGGTTCAATCCCCGGTAACCACATACAATACTGGGCGTGGAGACTCACACCCAGCAGCAATCAGCACCACATACCACAGTGCCGGGCGCGGTGGCTCACACCTGTAATCCCAGCACTCGGGAGGCAGAGGCAGGAGGATTGCTGTGATGTGAATTTGAGGATGAGCTTGGGGCCAGCCTGAACTACAAAGAGAGACCCTGTCTCAAAAAAACAAAGTGTATTCATATTAAAGCAGTTCACAATATGTATCCCACTATGTCCTCTTTGTTAGCCTTAAATATATGTCCTGTTAGCTCTAGCATTTACAATATGTACTCTACTCTGTTCCCTCTGTTGGTCCTGTATGTCCTATTCTGCTATGTGACTATCTTGTTCCTAAGGAAAGCCTCAACTTGAAGACAGTTACGCCATCGCTCATCCAAGCCCTTTCCAGCTTAAACTACTGCATACAGTTCCCCCATTTTTCCATTTTGGAGCCCAGGTCTTTACAGAATATCTAGCTCCACTGGGGCAGCCGGTCAATAAAGCCTTGGCTTTCCTCCACCTCTTTTGTTTGGATTTGGTCTTTCCTGGCCCAGACTTCTTACAACAATGTCTCTTGATACAGAAGGGAGAAAAACAGTGGTTCTTAAGGTGAGGCTGGAAATGTAGCGAACAATGCACAGCTAGAGGAATTCCATCTCAATGGCTCCCGTGCTGTAAAAATATCAATATTCACAGTCAGCTGCAGGGTCGTTCCTGTGCTGCCCACAGGCTGGAGGTTTGTTTAGTCTGCAGGGGGCGCTGGAGAGACTCTAAGAGGAAAGAAGCTATTCTGTCTGTTCCTGAGCTGGAGAGCAGGGCACCCCAAGGAGCTTTCCCCAGGCACTGCAGTGCAGTCCCCTGGCTTCCTTGCAGTCTTCAGTCGAGCGTGAAGGGGGCCAGAAGGTGTCAAGGCCCAGCGCACCCCGCCTGGTGTGGCTCCAGAGGCCCCAGCAGCTCCTGGAGCGAACTCCACAGCGCCCTCTGCAGGCTGCATCCCGCATGTCCTCAGCGCCTGGCAGCGCTGTCCCGTTGGAGTCCTCGCCATGCAATGGACAGCAGCGGCGCCCTCTGCAGTGGGGACGGTGCCTCGGGCTGGGTCGGAACCTCTGCGTGTGCTTTTCCTGGGCTCTCCTTCTCGGCCACTGGACACTCCCTCAGGGCTACCACATACTTCAGGGAGCCTAGAGTATATTTTAGGAATCATTTTCTTTCATACATTTCCTAAAACACAACTTATGTGTGTGTGAAACTCGCTCATCCAGACAAGTCGGCGGCCTGACTCCAGCTTACACCCACCTGCCCCATCCTCTGCAGTTCCTCGCCCTGGTGATCTAGGTGAGACCTGTCACATCCCCAGACTATGTGAGTCTGTTCCAGAAAATATGAGATTAGCTCAAAGATATTGGGAGCTAAAGTCCTCCGGGTTCCATGAAATCAGACTTTCTGTCAGGGGACGCTTACAAGAAAGCAACTCCGCCGTTTTTCATGCAATATTAAAACCTCTGACTTCTCTATTTTTGAGAGGAAATACAAAAATGCTCCCATTGCGGTTTTCCTGGCGCTGTGAGAGGTGAGCGAAGGGCACGTCAACCGCCGACACGGCTGCGCCCAGCTTCCCACACCTAGTCTGGCTTTTGTTCCTCTTCTCCCTCATAGGCCGCGCTGGTGAGTGACATTTTCCTGTGGTAATGATGTCCTCTAGGGCTGTGAACCGAGTGAGAGAGCAACAAATGCAAGACCAAGGCTGACGGGGTCTTTGTGTCCAGGGCCTTCAGCAAGGCCTGCGTCTCCACCGCTCCTTCAGCGTTATCGCGCTGGGACCCTGCCGGGCGGGAAGCTCGCGGACAGCAAGCCTTTGTGAAGCAACATGGCCTTGTCTGGACCTCTGTGGCCCTGGGCTCGGTGACCGCTCTGTGGAATTTCAGGCAGAAAGTTTCAACCAGTAGAAACGCCACAAAGCTTTCAATAGGAACAGTTAGGAGCAGACAGTGCACAGCCATCTCACAGCAATTTCCAGCTCTGATCTTTTGTGTCTGGATAGAGTGAAAGAAGAAATTGTACAGTATGACAGAGAGCTGAATTAGTTAGCAATATTATAGGCAGGCAGGCAGGGCTAGACCCTTAAAGAAATGAGCATAGAAGTTGCGCATCTGCACTGGTAAAGGCCAGCCCTCAAGACGAAGCAGACTGACTATCCTAAGATGAAAGCAATGACTGGTATTCTAAACAGGCGCCACTCACCTGGGTGGGGAAGCAAGACCTTAATCCACCCTTCCAGGAAAAGTCCTCGTTTGCTTCATGTGTGGTTTCTACATGATGACGTGCTTCCCATTTGATCCCCATTTAATCAATAGTATCTAAGCGACTACACTTATAATCTTACTGGCTGACCATAGTTTTGTACCACCTCATACCTATCTTGTGATTTTCCATTGGATCGATATTACCTAAGCGACTATACTTGCAATCTTATTGATTGACTAGAGTTCTATCCCACCTTGTACACATCCTGTGACTTTCCATTGGATCGATTTTACCTCAACAGCTAAGCTTGCATCTTATTCATTGACTGTAGCTTGGTCCTACCTTCTACCTACCTCACCTTGTGGTTTGCTCTATAAAACTTCCTTGAGGAGTATGGTCCGTGGGCAAACTATTTTCTCACCCTCTTCTGTCTCTCTTGAACACAGCTCAGTGTTCAGACGTCCAACAGGTTGAGAGTTGTAATATTTCCCTTATAGACTTCTGAGAAAATGGCAGAGTGGTGAGCAACAAAAAAGAACTTCCCTGAGATTCCTGACCTGACATCAGGGTGTGGTGGTGTGAGGTGGGGAGAAAGAGAAAAACGGGTTCCTGAGTTCCAGAAAGGATCTAAGCTGAGAATTAAGGTCTACAGGAGAGCGAAGAGAGACATCTTAACAAGGAGAGAGGTGGCAAACATCACTCTCTCCCTAACCCTGGGCTCTCGGAGGAAATGGCAGATGAACCTGCAAGTGCACAGTGACTCCAGCAACCCAGAGGTCTCCACAGAGAAACATACCAGTGGAACAGAGTGGCAGACATGGTGGACTACAGCGGCTGGTGAGTTATCTGGATTCAGACGACACCCAGGAGAGGGCGATTGGCCAGTAGCCACCTTGGAGAGGGGCCAAGGGAGCTTTGAACTCAGAACAGCTGCAGGCCAGCTCCACCTAGTGGCTCCACTTTCTCAGGGTGGGTACTGAGCTCGAATCAGCAGGAGGTCAGGGAGCAGAGTTCAAGCCTGCAGGAGACACACAGACTTGCAGGCTTAAGGAATCTGGTTCCACTTGATAAGCAGAAACTGGCCTGAAATTCAGAGAAACTAAAGGGGCTGGCTGGCTGGGATTATCCACTGCCCCACAATGAGGCTGCCGCTGGGTTTCTAGGGCACACCAGGTTGGCCCGGGCTCTGCCCACACTTTGAACCAGTGACACTGAAACCACAGACGAGAATTCATGAAAACCACCCAGGATTTGGAGGCAGAAAACAAATAGCTTTATTTACAATGATGACTCTGGTTGGGATAATTCCTCAGAGTGCCAGGAAAATTGTCTTTTGTCCTTGGTATCTTACATAGGTCTCTTTGCAGGGAAAAAAACTAGTACAAAAGCAGAATAAGCAGTTGATCGATTACATGCTATATCATTATTACTAACTGGTTACATCGAGTTCAGCCCTTAATATATTCAGGGTAAGAAGATGTTAATCTAGCTAGGGTCAGCTAGACACACACTTGAAATGGGCATTAGTCTAGAGTGGGGTCTGCCCAGGACGAGCCGGTAAGAAAGAGACTGGTGGCTCGAGTGGACCCGAGCTCAGGGCCAGCTCACCTGAGTAGGACTCCGCTCACAGCTAGCGGGTCCTGGCCTGGGGTCCCACCTGTTGTCAGTTCCCTGTATCCCTGTCTCAGCAGCAGCAGGTAGAGCGGCTCTGATGGACTGAAGAAAAGTTAGAGACCTTCATCCCGCCCCTTACCCCTATACTCAGTCCCCAGCCTCTGCGCTGGGAATATTTACATTCCAGCAAAGGTTCAAACCCTGGGCAGGTTAGGAGTGCTGAAGTTTTCTAGCAATGTGTCCTTGACGGCATAGCAGCATAGGGGCTGGCAGTGCTAGCAAGAAAGTAGATGCTGACAAACAAACAGCCAACATTATCAGAAATGGACAAAAACTGAAATATTTCGCTCTAAAATCAGGAATAAGACAAAGATGTCCACTGTTACCATGCTCATTCAGAAATATTAGCCAGAGAATAGCGAGAAAGAAATAAAAGGATTAAAGATAGGAAAGATTTTTGAGTCAAACAACAGGACATCAGAACAAATCAAAATTAATTTTTAAAAATATTGTATTGGTGGGCCAGGGAGTTAGCTCAATGATTCCAGCGCCTGTCTTGCAAGCACAAGGACCCGGGTTCGATCCTCGGTAACCACATACCATACTGAGCGTGGAGACTCACGCCCAGCAGCAACCAGTACCACATACCACAATGCCGGGCATGGTGGCTCACACCTGTCATCCCAGCACTCGGGAGGCAGAGGCAGGAGGATTGTGATGTGAGTTTGAGGCTGAGCTCAGGGCCAGCCTGAACCACAAAGCGAGACCCTGTCTCAAAAAAAACCTAAAAAATAAATAAATAAATAAAAATAAAAACATTGTATTGGTATATGTTTGTAGTACATAATAATTACATTTGTTTGTGGAATAGGTAGGTATATATTCATATATGTGTGTTTATGTTTATGTATGTAACTCCCAAATCTGTTGGACCTTGAGTTTGTGTTCTCTAAAACTGAATAATAAATTCTAGGAACTACAGAGATCAAGAGTAGGAAATATATACTGAGAGAAAGATCGGTTTGGTCTAAGAGAGACAGGTGGGGGCCAGACAGTGGACTGCCTGCTCACCCTGCTTCTTAAAGCTGTTTTATGGAACAAAGATACGAGATGAGGTAGGTTCAAGCTGAAACAAAACTATAGTCAACTAGTAAGATTACACCACATGGGCTGGGGATTTAGCTCAGTGGTTCCAGCGCCTGCTTTGCAAGTGCCAAGGCCCAGGTTTGATCCCCAATAACCCTATGCAACAATGCCAGGCATGGAGACTCACGCCCACCAGCAATCAGAACCACAGTGCCAGACGTGGTGGCTCACACCTGTAATCCCAACACTCAGGAGGCAGAGGCAGGAAGGTTGCTGTGAGTTCAAGGCTGAGTTCAGGGTAAGCCTGAACTATAAAAGCAAAACCCTGTCACCAAAAAAAAAAAAAAAAAAAAAAGATTACACCAAGTACAGGTAATATTGATTAAATGGGGATCCAGTGGGAAATCAAGTCATGTAGCCAGTTCACAAGGATTGTACAAGGATTTTCAGTCAAGTTCTTTCCTGGAAAAGGTGGGTTAAGACCTTGCTCCCAGCACAGGTGAAAGATACCTTTTTAGAATATCAGTCACTGCTCTTTATCCTACAATGCTGGTCGTCAGGGACTGTGTCTAGATTGTCCTCCATACTGGCTCCTTGAAGGCCTCACCTAACTGTCTGTAAGATACCTAATTTGCTCACCTATCTACAATACCAGCACCAGAGTTTTAAATGTATAGACTATTTCAACAATGGTAATTCATTTTTAGAGAAACAACGAAATAAGGAAAGGAGTTATTAGCTTCCAGGAATAAACTGTAGGAAACACATGGGAGAAGGAATGGAAGATAAGCGTTATCGGGTAAAGTTCCTTTGAGCAGGCCCTTCCTGGGGCCCGCCTTCCTTCTTCTTCAAGGCCATAAAACTTCCCTAGGAGAATGAGTTCATGGTAGTCCTCATTTCTCATAAGCTTCTGCTCTTGGATGAAGGAAGCTCAAAAAAATTGTTTTCTGCATCTGTTGACTCTCAAAGGCCTCCAGTTCAAAATAATCCTTATGATAAAGTGGAGTATTCTGAACCCCAGTAGCTGTAGCGATTGTAATCCTCTCTCAAACTTACAAATTTAGGTTCTTTAACAAGTCATATCACCATGAATGCAATTGTTCTCTTATTCTAATATTAAAGGGTCTACAAATACTAATTGCTACTCAGCAAAACAAATCCATCCAAGAGTTAGCCAAAGCAGGAAACTAAGATAGATAATGGAAAATTATTCTCATATTATATGACCAAGCCACCCAAATGTAAGGAGTACTATATTCCACAAAGCAACTTTAGATATTCACTCATCAAACATGTATTCAGCACTATTAAGTATCAAGTACGAGAGGCAGTTAATAAAATAAACTATCTTCAGACTCACAGTACCATCTCACTGGGCCTGTCTTGAAGATCTACTAGAAATCTCAAAGACAGAGCAGAAGCAAGAACAACTGGTTAGTGCAGTAATGGCAGAAAGCAGGGTCGAGGGATTATTAGACTGATTAACCCTAGCACTCTGGGAGTCTGAGGCAAAAGGATCCAAGTTCAAGCCCAGCCTGGGCAACTTTAGTGAGACCCTATCTGGAAAATTTTAAAAACAAATACATAAGTAGAAATAAACAGGATGCAACCCAGTGTGAAGACCCTGGATTCAGCAACAGCACCTGCACCAGCACAAAAAATCCTGATCTGAATATCAAACCCCTAGACACCAAATGCTGACCAATGGTTCAACCTTTGGTAAATAACTTTTTCTCAGTCCTTATTTACTGTTATATAAAACAGAGATGGCAGCAGCCAGAATGTATGTGTAATAGTAAACACTTAATGAATTAAGGCCACTTTGTGTAAGGCTGTACAATCAAAAGGTTTCTATACTGAACTGAAGGGAATGGAATGGAATCGAACTGAATTGCCTGAAGTGGAATGGCAGAAGTACAATTAAACCAACAAGGAACAGATCTCAGATGTGAGTGCTTTCCTAATTATCACATTCATTACCTAAGAACGGTGCAAAGAGTGGATTCAAAGGACTTGTCATGTGTAAACCACTTGAAGAAAATCAAATCCTGTTGATTCTAATACAGCAATAAAGAACTTTCATTTGCTGAGTACTTATTACATGACTGGTACTTTATGAGCGAGGCCCTTTGAATACAGTTTCATTGAATCATTATAAATTTCAAAGAAAAGGGAACTACAAAGAAGATAGCAACTGTTTTTAAAATCCAGCACTCTGGTGTATGGCCACGGTGCATATGTTCTAGAGGGAAGAGATGTAAACTCCCAAACCTGCTAAGATGCACAATGTAGCTCCATGTTCTCTAAAATCGAAGAACGAATTCTAGGAACACTGGCGGTCAAGGGTAGGAAAAGTTTATTGGAGAAAGAGAGAGATAGAAGAGACACCCAGAAGTGGGTTGTCCACCCACCTTCCCAGGGGGAATTTTGGAGCAAAGCCATGAAGTGGGTACAAGGATTCTCAGTCAGGGTCTTCCCTGGATGGGGTGAGTAAGACCTTGGTTCCCCACACAGGTGATTGATACCTCTTATATCAAACCCAGCAAGACAATACACATGTTATACCGTCCAAATTAAGAGTCCTTCAATTAGCCGGCGATCCAGCGTGGGCCAGCACCCCACAGGTTCTTGGTGCCAGGCAAGAGATTTCCAGTGGTTTTTATAAAGGCAAAACCCACAAAGATGGTAAATCACAAAGAATATTCCATTCATTAAGATCAGGGTTATGGAAGCAGATCCCCAGGTCAGGTAAACAACTCTCTTTATACCCGTAAGGTAGAGACTCTGTTAACCCCACCGAGAGTGGTCGCATCTACAGGAATCCTGCTCCCTACTAGGATTAGCTAGGACAGGGCCTGTCACAGTCTGCTTATCTCAAAGTACATTCCTTTCCCAAGAGGAAGCAGAGCAGAGTGAGTTCACATAGGAAGGTAAAATGGAGGTACTTCTGCTTAGAGTACTATGTCAATACCTATTTAGAATATCAGTCGCTGCTATTTACCCTACGTGGGTGTGGGTTGTCACCTTTTGCGATGCTGGTTTCAGTGTCTAGATCCTCCTTGTTGGCTCCATTGTCCTCAGTGTTGGCTCCTTGAAGGCCAGCCCTGACTAACTGCCTATAAAATATCTAATCAGATCACCTATCTACAGTACAAGATTGAGTAGCTGACTGCGCGGTTAGGAAGTGGGGCCTGCTTGGGCCCGACCTCTACTGTGTGCCTTACAAGAGTATATTCTTGTCTCTAGATTCCCACCACCTTGCTATTTCTACCTTGACTGAATCTTCTAAAAAGTATAAGCCAAAATAAAACTTTCCTCCTTTAAAATGTATGGGTGTTGGGTTTTTGTCCCCATGATGAAAGGGTCAAGGGGTAGAGTCCTCCATCTTAACAAACCTCCAGGAATGCCAGCGCTGTGGCCAGGGGTTCACACTCTGTGACACGGCCCTGCGGTAGAGCTCACACAGATATGCTCAGTCCCTCACCTTGGTTCAACAAGCTTTGCCCCGCCCCGCTCAAGGGCTCCTGTATGTGCTTTTATTTTGGGGGGGGGTTTTTTGTTTTGTTTTGTTTTTTTGAGACAGGGTCTTCTCGCTTTGCAGTTTAGGCTGGCCCTGAGCTCAGCCTCAAACTCACATCACAGCAAACCTCCTGCCTCTGCCTCCCAAGTACTGGCATTACAGGCGTGAGCCACCACACCCGGCACTGTTGTATGTGGTGCTGATTGCCGCTGGGCGTGAGTCTCCACACCCATTGTGTGTATGTGGTTACTGGGGATCGAACCCGGGCCCTTGCGCTTGTAAGACAGGCGCCGGAACCACTGAGCTAACTCCCTGGCCCTCCTGTATGTGCTTTTAAAACAGAACCAATCGAAGCTCCTAAGATGTGTTTCCTGTGCAGATACCCAAGCCAGCCCCCTTCACAGCTCCCACGAAGCCCCACCCACCTGGCACAGTTGCCATGGTAACAAGCCCCTCCAGGCAGAGTAGATAGTCCCTTCTGAGAAAGGACTCATGCGAACCTGACAGGACTGCCAAACTAACCACTTTGTATGGACAAATAAGTACTCCTTGCCTAATTCCTGTTGACATTTGGGGTTTGGTTGATGAGTCCCAGTGAAACTCAAATCACTTTTCCAGTGCCGTGGTGTAGATCTTGGAAAGAGTTTTTACTCCATCAGAACAGAGTGGGCTGACCAATTCTCCAAAATCTGGAGGTGGGAGGTTCCAGCGCCAAATACAAAACACTGACTCATCTCTTGAGCCCAAATCACGTTCTATAGGAAGCAGGTGATATTCACACAGTCAGGGAAGTAAGTTAGATGCGGGGGTAATGGCAGATAGAAAGGGAGGAAGACGTGAGGAGAACAGAGGGACAGGGAGGGGAAAAAACTAACCTTTCAGCACCTCAAAGAAACTTCACTTAATCTGAACTGGGGAGTTATTCGTTCCATTTAGCCTAAGTGGGGCACAGTGATTCAGAGTATTTTCAAGCCATGTGCCACTTGGTGTCCATTTCAGTGGTGACCTGACCCTCTCCTTCATTCTTCTTTCTCAAGAAAACTTTATTATTCTTGTCAGGAAGCTTTCTCAGAAAACTTGTGCTGAAAGACAATGAAGAGTACTTTCGTGACTCAATGTCAAAGGGACCTTCTCCCTGCTTTTACCTTTCACTTTATGAAATCTTAAATCACAAAGTTCTGCACGCACCATGTAACAAGATGTACAGTGCAGATGTGTCTTCTCTGAGTTAATTATATTCCCACGCATCCCTGGGGAGACTGAGCCATAATTCTGAGTAGTACAATCCTCAGCGATATCATTACAAGTGTTTAAATACAGAAAGAACAAAATCCTGAAAATCTAAACTCCTGGAAGATCAAAATCCTAAACATATAATTCTGGATGAAAAAATAACAAAATATTCTTTAAATGACATTCGTCTTTTCAAAGGTGTGTTATTTGAGAGTCATACAAAAGCATAAAGACTATTACAGAGGTCCCTTTCACAATAAAACAGGCAATTACAATGGGGATCTTGTTGAAAGCAAAAACTCTAACAACTTGAGTACTCGAGTACAACAATTATGAGCCAATGAACTATGTTTATTTTTTAAAAAGTAAGTCAGGAAGAGAACTGTGTCCGCAGCACGTATCACCACGGCTGGGAGTTGTGCACACTCCCATCTACCACTGTCGTCATCCAGAATCCTCTCACGGGTGCCAAAGGCTTTGTACAAGATCTGTGAGAAATGGTCACTGCCACGGTCACCATCAGGATCTTCTTGGGACTCCAGCGACCCCCAGTGTGACTCCAAGGTTTCCCTGGGCTCCTGTGAGATCCATGAACTCTCTAACACCAACTCCAGGGGCAGCTGTGGAGGCTGAAAAAGACGGCTTGATTTGCTGCTCATTTCCGAGCCAGTCTGTAACACTGGCTTCTTCCAACAAATGCAATTTCAATTTATTTAAATATCTCAGAGTTTCATGCCCTGAAAGGAGTGTAAAAGAAGGCAAAGGACATGTTCTTAAAAGGACATCTTTGTTGTAGCTGCATGGTGTGAATCCCGTTTTCTCCCTTCTCATATATACTATTTTATTTTCCAACATTTTATCTTTCGATACTTCTCTCAAAATTTCTAATCTCTCAGGATTTGGACTTGAAGCATTTGGATCTTTGGATTTCAATGTTTCACATATGCCATTCAGAGTTGTCTCTAGGGATTACAATGGAACCTTTATCCTAATCTCCAGTGAAGGTACAATTTAAATACAATTTAAAGACTGAAAGGACAGGGTTTGTGAAAAGATTCAACAGTGAAAGACTGGGTTTTTAGCTTAAGCAATACAGTCACGTGGTGGCATTTCCTTGAGAGAAGACAGCGGAGGGGTCAGGTTAGGGAAAGGGGGGAATTATGAGTTCCGGCATGAACTGTGCAGTGCGCGGGGCAGGCAGTGGAAGTTGCGCACAGTTACACGTCCACCTGATGGAAGGAGAGAGCTCCACCTGGGGGTCACGCCTGTGAGTCTGCAGCAGAATGAGCGTGGCAAGACAGTGGGAGAAAGGGCAGCACACATGCCTCTTGTGAATAAGGTTCACAACTTGGCTTCCATATTTCAACTTGAGGAGTGATTATTCCTGGTTCTAGCAGAGGGTCTTCGTGCTGTACTAGGTTTATTTAATTTAGGTTTCTGTTTAATTTTCAGAATGGCTGTTCCCAATCTAATTGGCCTTATAGCAACAGGAAACATGATTATAATTTCCCAATGTAATAATTCACATTCTTTACCTCTTAATATTGAACCATCCTTCCATTGATAGACAAAATCTGATTTAGTATTTATGCACTGATTCAGTATTCTCTTTGTGATTTTCGTATCTATAACCATCTGTAAATTTAGGATTGGTAGTTGTGTTTTTCTGTTATCTTTTTTAATCTTTTGACATTGTTCTCGTATTAGCTTCATAAAATGAAGAGGAATATGTATTATTTCATGATCTAGATGAGTTTCATCAATATAGAAATTTATGATTTAAAACAATTGTGACTGGGAGTGGAGTTCAGTAGTACTGCACTATCTGAGCAGTGTGAGGCCCAATTCAAGCCTCACCAATCAATCGATCGATCGATCAATCAATTGATCAATCAGGTATATTTTAAGAATAAAAGTTTCTGAGCCTGGTGCCTTTTTGAATAGTAATTTTTAATAACATTTCCATTTATCTTATGTTGTCAGTATTTTCAAGTTTTCTGTCTCTTCTTGGGTCATATTTAATACTATATATCCTGATTAAAATGTCCTTATTTTTACATTTTTCAGTACATTTCCCTAGAAGCGCTTGTCCATATCTATTTCACATAGCTATTTTTTTAAAAACCTGAGTTTGGATACTTTATAACAAAAGAGTACAACTTAGCTCAGAACTCTGGTGTGTTGAAATCCTGAACAGCGTGGGGCTAGTGTCTCACAAGGGCTCCTGGCCGTGTCATGTCATGGCCAAGGAAAAAGGAAAGGGCATGTGTGGGAGAGAGAGCTGGGAAGGAGCAGACTGCCTTACACTGCACTGGTCTCGGGAGGACTGGCCTGGTCCCGGGAGAAGTGGAACGCCCTAGAGACAGCACCAACCCTCCTGATGGACCAAATCTCCTCCCTGACAGCTTCTACTGTGGGAACAGTATCACACTGGAAAGCGAGGCTCAATGAGACTGTCAGGGGTAAAAGACCACATTCAAACTGTACACAGTGTATAACATTTCTGATACATTTAAAATTATTTTTCAATACCTTACATAGAGCCTCTTCCTAACACACACAACAGAGCTTTCTATTTTATATTTCCTTTTAATGAACTACCTTTTAGTTTCATCAGTTTCTTCTATTTTTTCTATTTTATAAACTTCAGCAAATATTTAAGCATATTTTGCTAAATTATAAAAAAAATCCCTCAACACAATGCATTTTCTTCTCAACATACCTTCAGGCATGCCCCATTTATGTTGTTCTTGTTTTTATTAATTTATAAATACCCTTTATCACTGATTTTATTTTCTTTTTGAATCGAGGGTTATTTGGGGGAGTGGTACTTAGATTCCACGGGTTTGTTCCGTCTCTCTTACAGATAACATGAGGGTGTTGGGTCACAGACGTTAGTGTTAAAGCTTCGGACAGCAAGAGTGAATGGAAGTGTCGGGTCTAATACGGAAGCATTGTGTGTGATCATTTGTGATATACCTCTGTGCCATCCAGCTCCACTTGACCAGCTATGGATTCGACTGACAACTTCCCTGCCTGAAACTCAGCTTCCTTGTCTAACTCTGAGGGACAGCCAGAGCTACTGATAGAAGTAGCCAGGTTTCAAAATGCGGGGGGACTCGGGTTTGAGTGAAGATGTAGATGTTCCACTCATCACCGTCGTAGTTGGCCTCACCGCACCATGTGGACGCCCACACATATAACAGGTGATTTAGTCAAGAAGAGGAAAGTGGGTGGTTTCAGTTTCACATCCCAGCAAAGAACAATCAGAGCTGACTTTGTAGGTAGAAGAAAGCACTCTGGTTAGCGGCTGGGCACTGTTCGTAAAACAATGGAGTTGTTGATGTCGAGATGAACAGGATGAGGAGTAGATAAGAAGCTGGGAGCTAGGCACCAATGCCTAGTGCATATCAAGGCCAATTATAGTCCCTGGGTGGTCCCACTGGGAGTATGGTGCCACACACTTAACTGATGCCATGAGCATGATGATGCCAGCCCAGGGCTCGCAAGGGCAGGAAGTCTGAGTGAGCTTGAGCCTAGGTCCTTTCTCACCATTGTCGTGACTGTGACATCACCCTCAGCCTCGAGGCCACATCACTGTCATCCACATCACGGAGAATACCGTGCACGTTGCCCTTAGAAGAGCCCTTGTCACAAGGCACATACTCAAAATTAAAGTAACGTGTACCATTGCTTCTCTTCCCAAATATCCATGGACACAATAAAGCGCATACCTGAAAGTGTTCTGTGAGTTAATTTTTATTATTGTCTCTTCAGTGAAAGCCTGCGAGGATCCCAAACTTAAAACAAACCCATAGGGATGTACATAGAACTTGCAAGTAGAAGAGAGATAAGGGGATTTTAATAACACAAGAAATGAAACAGAAAATTATTGTTTCCCCAGGCAGCAGAGGCAAAGCTCATCCTGCTCTTCAAGTGTTGGAGGAGTGAGGAAGAGGAGGAGGAGGAGAGGGGAAGGGGAAAGGAGAGGTGGAAAGGAGAAAAAGAGGGGAAAGGGAAGCACATGAAGAAGTAAAAGAGGAGGAGGAGAGTGATGGAGGGAAGGGAGGAGGGTGGGAGGGAGGAGGAAGAGGTTTGCGTCATTACTCTTTCAGCCCCAGGTTCTGTAGAGTTCATTTGTCCAGGAAACAAGCATATGTCTGAGAAAGAACCCACAAGATCTGCAAGGGACCAAAAGGAAAACGCCACTGCACCACACACAACATCCTGCTCATCAAGGACGCCCACTGCCCATCACCAGCGGAAGACGGTACTCTCTGAGCATCCGGTGTGGGGCTTGGCCAGCTCCACAGAGCCCCATCTCTGCTCATGGCTTCCCCGATTCCTGGACCGTCTGTGCTTTCCCTTCCCCCAGACTGGCCGCAGACTCCCCAAGCTCCACCTGGCCTGGCAGGATCATATTGTTTATCTCACGCACTTGAATATGCAATGTCAGAGAAGCAGGTGCGGGAGCCAGGTGGTGTTCCGCAATGACCATGTGCCCTTTCTCCTTTATGGAGTTTGGAGTTTGCTCGCACTGATGTTGTCTGTGTCTCCAGTCTCCAACAAACACTCGCCTTCACACCTCACACACAGTTCACACTGCACAGCTACATGGGCTCACATGGTTGTTTCTTAAACACTTGACCCCAGCAGTGCACACATATACATGCAAGTACATGTGCACGCCCACAGCCCAGGCCCCACATTCAGTCACACAGCAGACTCTGTCCTACATGTCAAGGGGAAACCTGAATTTGTAAAAGCTTCTACTCATGTCCAACTCAAACTTGCCTCTCCGCAGCTCTGAAGTAGACCATGTCCCTCTGCTGGTAAACTTCGTTATGTTCAGCAGAGCCATCTGTGCTCCCAGCTTTTGTTATAGTTGAGGTTTGCACCTCAGTATACTCTGCTCACTTGGGCTTAGAAGTTCCTTTGCTCTTATTCTGCTTCCCTATTACAGGTAGAAATCTGTACACTGTTCTAAGCATTGGAGCCTGTAGTCTGCACACTATACCAACCAATGAGATGTATAAGTTTGTAACCAATAGAATTGCTGAGCCTAAGCAATGAGAGCATACTAAGTATACCTCCACCCCTAGCTCCAAGAACCTTCTGCAACAAAGGTATAAAAGTATGGCTTTAACAGAGCTGAGGCACCAGCCTCTTTGTGGGGAAGCCCCAGGCTGGCCTATCAGCTCTAGCAGACATCGGGGTGCTTCTAAATAGCCTCCTTGGAGCTATTTTCATCCTAGCCTTAATGACCAACATATGATGCTGAAATTGTGAAGGTGTCACTTGGGGAAAAGCTCTCAGAAAAAGAAAGTTGCTCCCCTGCTCCTCCCAGAGCTGCAGACTTGGTTCTGGCCTGCTTTGCAATGAGTCGCTACCTAGCAACAGAGAAGCAACACAAATTGCCTAATGGAACCAAGAAGGGTCTCCAACCGAAAGAGCAATATGCCGTTGACTTCTGTTCGGTGGTACAGGTTACTTATGGCTCTTTATGTCTTAGACACATTCAGGGAGATGTGTTTGAGGATATTTACACATGTATCTGTATGTCTTCTAAAACCTCCTCATCAAACTAGATAGGATTATCCCTATTTCAGAGCATGGGCTGGTTCTAGGTCAAAACCTAGAAAATAATACACACAGCTACAGAACATCCCACATAAGTGATTCCAAAGCCACGTCCTTCTGATGTACTGCGATTGCCCTGACCATGAAGGTGTGGTGGTTTGGTGCTCTGTAGCCCAGTAACCTTGGACATTTCAAATGCCGGAATGAAGTGGGAACACTGAATAGAAGAAATTGTCAGTTATTACAAAGGTCAGGTCCCACGGGCTTCAGGAGCCCTCGCCTCTGCTGCAGGGTACACTGCTGTGCCCCAGCAATGGACAACTCCACCAGCATCTGCTAGAGCATTTCCTCTTGTCTCTGACCCTCACATCTTTCCAGCTGTGCCAATGTGAATGTGTTTGGGATTTTCTGGCTTCTTTCCTTTATTTCAATGAAAGGATGTACATGGTATGAATTTCACCCAAGTTAATTTAGTCCTTTCCCCATCATTTCTCCATGAAAACAGAGGAAAGCATAGCAGGCTTGCCACAAATTTATAGGGACAATGGGGCCAAGGTTCTCTAAGATGAATAGAATCAAAACAAGATGCTCCTTCAAAACCCTCCTTCTTGGGCTGGGGAGTTAGCTCAGTGGTTCCGGTGCCTGTCTCGCAAGCGCAAGGACCCGGGTTCAATTCCCCGGTAACCACATAACAATACTGGGGTGTGGAGACCCACACCCAGCAGCAACCAGTACCACATACCACAGTGCCGGGTGTGGTGGCTCACGCCTGTAATCCCAGCACTCGGGAGGCAGAGGCAGGAGGATTATGATGTGAGTTGGAGGCTGAGCTCAGGGCCAGCCTGAACCACAAAGAGAGACCCTGTCTCAAAAAAAAAAAAAAAAAAAACCCTCCTTCTTGTTTTGGCCTCGGCTTCCCAGGCGAAGCTTCTCAAGACAATGTCCAGACACTGAACTTGGCCCATTTGGCCAGACACGCACCTCATCTACTATGAGACCAGTGCAGGGTTTGGCCAGGGAGCCATCGTTCTTCATTTCCAGAGCCATTTGCCTGGCTCCAGGGGCTGGATGGCCTCACAGTCCTGTGAGCCGAGAGGGATGTCCGCCAAGCCTTTCCATCTGTCCACACCACAGCTCACGGTGGGAAGAAGCCCGGGCTTGGCTGTGTGTCAGACTGACCTAGCTCCAGCTCCTGCTGTGCGAGCCTGGAGCAGAAACTGGTTATCATTTAAAGGTTCAAATCTGGAAAATAAAAATGCTAAGCCAGGCACAGGGATCCACAAATGCAGTCTCTGAACTCTGAGAGGCCGAGTCAGGAAGCTCAAAAGGCTGAGCTCAGCCTAGGAGATTCAGCAAGACTCAAAAAAGGGGGAGCAGATACAGTTCAGTGCAAGGTCCCTGAGCTCAATCCCCAGTGCCTAAATAAATAAATAAATATGAAAAAGCTTTAAACCCCTCTTAGAAGTCTCACATAAGGGCTGCAGGACAGAGACATCCCACATCCCTTTCCCATGTGTTCCCAATAAAAAAGGACAGAAACCTCAGGAGAACTAGTCCAGTGGTTGACTCTGCCAAGGGACAAAGAAAAAGAGACGTGTGACAGGACAGAGTCTGCTTCTCCTTCTTCCTCATAAAAGAATCTCCTACTCTTAGCTGAAGACAAGGCCACGTAAAACAGACTATTCCTAGCCACCGCTGCTCGCTGAGGCCCGGTGACACAGCCCTAGACAACAGACTGTGAGAGCAGACACCATGAGGTGTCCCTGGGAGGACTTCAAGGCCGCCGCCCGCCTTTCTGAGCCTTCTCTTCCTCTCTGCTGGGAAATGTGGACAAGAAGGCTGGAGGCCAGGCAGCCATCTGAACCCATGAGGCAGCATCGTTGGGGGTCTGAGCCACAAGACGGAAGTCTAGGGTGCTCACGATCACAGAGGTGCAAAGCTTACCAGTTTCCATTAGCAAGAAGAGAAAAACAATCCTGCAATCTGTTAACCAAAGTTATTTTAAGTTTCTCTGTTATCCAACGTTGAATTTAAGCTTTATTAGGATTAGAAGTTGGGGTGGGGGAATTAGCTCAGTGGGGCCACACCTGCCACGTAAGTGCAAGGTTCTGAGTTTGAACTCCAGGACCATAAAAAAAAGTTAACGTGCTTTGTGATAAATTTGCTCTCAGTGTGTTCAAGAATATATTTTCTGGGCCGGGGATATAGCTCAGTGGTTCCGGCACCTGTCTTGCAAGCGCAAGGTCCTGGGTTCCATCCTCGGTAACCACATACCATACTGGGTGTGGAGACTCACGCCCAGCAGCAACCAGTACCACATACCACAGCGTCAGGCGTGGTGGCTCACGCCTGTAATCCCAGCACTCACGAGACAGAGTCAGGAGGATTGCTGTGATGTGAGTCTGAGGCTGAGCTCAGGGCCAGCCTGAACCACAAAGCGAGACCCTGTCTCAAAAACCCTTAAAAAATAAATAAAATAAAATAAAAAGAAAGAAAGAATATATTTTCTAAGACTGCTCATTCCCGACTCTTTAAAAATTGAGCCCGTTTGGTGCACTGCCTCATGGGTCCTTTACCCTCTCACACAACGCCACACCTCATCCAGGGCATTTGACGGTCTGTTTTAAGCTCTTCTTACTCTTCAAATATTCCAAGCATCCCAGTGGATTTGAACTGAAAAGTTCAACAGCTTCTCCACACTTGGGGATGAACCCAGGTCAGGGCCATGGCACTAAGCTCCATCCTAAGCCCTTGTTTATTTCTCTTTTTTGAGATAAGGTCTTCTTAAGGGGCTAACTTGTTTTGACTAGTGATCCTCCTGCCTCAGCCTCACGGGGCTGGAATTTCAAAAAAGTGCTACCACACAGATGCAGAGCTGAATTTAACCAGAAAGAAAAGCTTCAAAGAATTTGCTACACCAAACCCCATAATGTTCCATTGTTAACAATGAAAACAATAACACCTGAAGTATATTAATGTTTACTGTGTGCTAAGAGGTGATATATTTGCCCGGACTGGTGCTGCATGCTTGTAATTCCAGCCTTCTGGAGGCTATAACAAGAGTGTATTTGACACTATGATGGGCTACACAGTGAATACAAAGCCAGCCTGTGGTCGGCAGTGAGTTCAGGTCATCCTCGACTACAGTCAAAAATCCAAAGTACTTATAGTAATAATTAATAATAATGAGTGCCCCATTCCTGACACACAACTCTTCATTTAATCTTTCCAACAAGCCTGTGACTCACTACCTTTGTCATTCTGGTTCTGTGAACAAGAGACCATCTGCTTGCTGAATCAGCTGCTGGGCCAGCCCCGGACGCACCAGATCCTGATCCCCACCTTCTCTGGCGTCCATGATCGATGGGCGTGAGGGGCAGCTGGTCTTCCTGGGCTGCTTGCCGTGGTCAGAAGCATGCCGTTCTGCAGACTTCATCCTGAACCGCGGCTGGTGATGGAGCCCGCGGTTCTCCCAGCAGAGACCTTGGCACCCCGCCTTCTAGGTGGTGGCTACCACCAAACCTCTCCAGCCAGCGGCAGGACTTGCGTTAACAGCTGTTCACCCTTGATTTATGAGGGCTCGTTTCAAATCCCATCGATCTCCCCAGCGCTGAGAAAGCTTCTGAACTCTGTGCTGGTTCCTGAGATTAGTTTAAATCATGTATTCAGACCCTTCATCATTTTAAAAGCCTGGACTGCAGGTTGAGAGAGAAATTCTATGCTGCTCTGTAAATTTATCACCAGTTTAATTTGGAATTTGTACTTGTCTCCACTTGAGTTACCTGGACCATTCATTAGGGGCCAAAATCCAAATTCTGATTTGAGTTCTGTTCCTTGGACTTCATTTTAAAAATTCTGGGTGCATGAAAACTACCAGATAAATATTTGGTTTTTTATATTAAGTATATGATAACTGAGTGGTAGATGAGATTGATAACTACTCGAACTAAGTTCGAGATGATAACTTTCATCTCGAAGTAAAATAAATTATCCTGAAATACAGACCTCTCCCAAAACACGACCAGTACAAAAAATACCTGGAGTGGGAAGGTTCCTCCCACCTGAGATCAGGAAGCAGGGTGACCAGGCTGATGGTGTCCTGTGTGGGTCCTGAGTGAAGAGCACCCAGCTGCGGAGTCAGGATGCCTTGCTGAGGGGAGGAAACCTGCGCTCTCCGGGCTGCTGGGTTATTAAGTCTGCCTTCTTTGTCCACAGAGTCACAAGCCTCGTGCTTTGCGGTAAAATGTACCCAGTGAACCTGAGCCAGTGCAGCTGCTGTGGATTGCAGTTTGCCACTGAAAAACGAGCCATCCCCAGCCCTGTGCTCATTGTCCAGAAGTATTAAGAACTGTCTGGGCTTGTAGTTTCAGAGCTGGGGTGGACACAGTCACTCTGCAGGAAGCGTGTGGGCTGCTGTGAATGTGTCTGTATTTACCAGGCCGTGACTAGCAATGGGAACTCCACAGCTCATGAACAGGTACTCCAAGCTCCCCAAATCCATGATGCTCACGTCCTTCCCAGGAGATTCATGGAAAATCCATTCACTGACTTAGCCTAAAAGTGAACGAAGGCAGCATTATGTGCAAGGACCCGTTCTAGCAGCCGGCTGTAAACCAAGCCAAACCCCTGCCTTCGTAAAGCCTACGCTCAGGGTGGGGGCAGACAGGAAGAAGAGCACACGCCGTGCATGGTGAGCGCCTCTGCTGGGTGCGCTGCCCAGCCCTCCACGGTGCTCAGCACTCACTACAAACTGAGAGTTCCTTATCACCGACCAGTGAGGGGTTCTGGTGGCCACGGGTGGCTGGTTGGCCTTTACCAGAGTGAGAGGACTGGTGAACGAAGCCTGGGCAGCCTTCCATCCGGCAAGAACCGGAACTAGCATAGAGTCAGCCTTAGGATTCATGGGGTTCTAGATATGGATTCAGACAATTTCAAATCAAAAATATTTTGGAGGAAAGATATTGTACATGTACATTTTTCATGTCATTATTCCTTAAACAATATAGTATATCAACTACGACATAGCGTTAACATTTTAATGAGCACTGTAATTTAAAGTATATCAGGGGATTGCAAAGATTATATGCAAACACCATGATATTTTAAAATCCAGATTTTTACATCCATGGAAAATCCTGAAACCCATCTCCCATAGATATTCAGAAATGACTGTTTTCCTCTCAGCTCAAGCCCATTCTCAATCGCTTTCCTAACTCGCAGAGACGTCTCCCTTGCCAAGTATATCGCATTAGACTTGGCCAGGAGGGGGCAGTGCAGTGGGGGCTGGAGAAGAGCCAGGCCTCTCCTGGCTCCAGTTAGATGTGGATTCTGCCCGAGCAGAGACTTCTCCAAGACCTGTACCTTCCTTGATGTTCTATCACAGCCCTAGAGGCAATGGTCCTTTATCTGTCATTTCTATGTTCCTGGTAATTCACTCTGACTCTTCGGTAGGTAGTACCGGCTGTGTTCAAATGGACCCAGGATTTGTTTAAAGCAGCATAGTAAGACACACAGGCATGGAAAGAGTTGTCAGGAAAAGGCAGTTCATACTCACAGATCACTAGAGATAGGAGCCCAGGAGCCCAGGGCTACAGGGGAGCACTGTGTTTGGCCAGGAGGTAGAGGAGAGGGAAGAGGACCTTTACTGGCATCTTCATGAAGAATAGGATGTGTAGGGTAGATAGAGCACATGACTTCAGGGTGCTCTGGGACAGAAGAGTGGCTTGTGACTGTCTAGAACTTAACCCTGGGTGATTTATAAAAGTTGTGAAGGGCTGATGGAGGTTCTGATTGGTTGGTTTTCACACTGAAGGCCCTTTCTCTTTCTAACAGCCAATGAGCTCCTGAGGGCAAGCTGTTCAGGATCAATGCCCCAAATGCAAGAGCGTTAGGAAAAGAAAATAAGAAATGTTAGTCAATAAGCTTGATAGAGTTACCAGTCCTGTTATTAAATCTTACTCATTCAAATTACCATATGGTATCCATCCCCTGATTGGACTATGCTATTTTTAAAACATTAATAGTAATGGGGTTTTTTTTTTCCCTTTAATTGCTAGTTTAAAAGATTAGACACATTCCTCCCTCAGCACCACAAGTTTCTCTTTTTCAGTTCCACTTTCAAACCCTAAAAACACGTATGCAGAAACTAGCAAATGATCACAGTTTTTCTTAACAATTCCAGTTTGGGGAATTCATAACACTCCATAGTGAGCAATAAATAACTAGGGCAAAAGATATTTATCATAGAATCATTTATAGTGTATCAGCCTCATCCTTTTTCCCACAAGACCTTATGACAATGAGTCCTGTTTTTTTTATCATTTGCCCCTCTGACTTTCGTACTTCTAACTCCAACAGGAATGTGAGCTCCATGAGAGTAGAGACCATTTCTGTCCTCTCCACTGAGGAGAACTTCCTGACTACAGTTATATGTGCATATACCATGGAGTGCAGTCACAAATTGCAGCTCAGATGTAGCTCAGTGGTGCAGTGCCTACCTGCCAAGCACAATGTCCTGAGTTCAATCCCCAGTATTGAAAAAAAATATATATATATATAAAATATATATATAGAAAAATAAATATATATATGAATAAATATATATATAAATTATATATAAATATAAATATATATTATATATAAAATATATATTATATATATGTACATATATGTGTGTATATGTATATATATGTATGTCTATATACACATATGTGGATATATGTTGATAAATGTATGTATATATGTCATTTATAGTATTATTTATTTAATATTTTTGCATTCACTTTCAACTTTCCTTCATATTTAGCCATAAAATGTCCTAGGTTTATTGTGCTGATTGTACTTTTATCAGTTCAATTATTAAATATATTAAAATAAATACACATACTTCCAATTGAAACAAAAGATCCACTCTTTATCTACTTAAGACGACATCACATGCCACTGACAGATGTGACACATTTGAAGAAACATGGTCATATGGAGGGTGTAAGGTCCTTCTTTGTATCCAAATCACTGCGAATGATTTTCAGGGTTCTCTGGGAAATGTCAAGATGGCTATGAAATATTCTGTAAGCTGTTGGCATTTTTCTAGTAGAGAGGAAGATACTCTGCCCTATTTTAAGCTGCTCTCTTCAAACAAATGCTCATCACTAGAGACATTTGGAAATATCAAGAGTGTAAAAGAGAGCTGTGAGCTGCCTCCATTTCTTCTCTATGACAGCAACATCCCAAGTGATGTCAGCTTGTACTGAATGAGACCCATAAGCTTTGCTGCTACCTACACAGATACAGGGAAGAGAATAACTAAGGCAATTACCATATGTAAACAAATTACAGAGAGCAGAGAATGTGGCTGCACTTAGCACGATGGAAACGGTACTGAAGCAGAAATGCAGGCAGATCCAGCTCCCTCTCCCCCTCCCTCACTAATCAGCCATCCTGGGGACCCTGCTCTAAACTTTCCCCCTTCTTGCAAACTCCATATTCTCTTCCATCATGAGGGAGTTGGATTAAACCAGTGCTTTTAACCTAGAATTATTAAATAGGCAGCATTACCTAGTGTTACAGTTTAGATAAAAGTGATTGCATTATAGAGGGGTGACCTGGAAAGATACCTTCCTTCCCATCTCCTCCCTTTTCATCCTGCTCCCTGTGTGCCATGACATGGGAAACTTTCTCCACACCAAGCCCTTTCCTGTTCCCATTTCTGCACTTGAGTTAGCTGTGGATTGAAACTTCTGCAAACTGTGATCCAAAATAGGTTCCTCCCCCTTTAAGCTGTGAGTGTTGGGTATTTTGTCTCAATGACGAGAAAGTGGCTATGAGAGATTATGATACTAGATGTGGGGTCTTTCTGTGTCTATATCTGACCATATGGTTTAGAAGACTTTGTAATGTTTTTATGTGAGGAGTTTGGAAAAGTAGGCCAGAGAAGCCCTGGAATGTTTCAAGCAGTGCTTCATGGGAAATACTAGGTGAAGCTCAGAAGACCAGAATGCTGATAGAAATGCAGATAATAAAGAGAAGTTTGTTGCAGGAAGTTTCATTTGAGAACAGGACTCCATTGGGAGATGGGCTCCAGACCCTGTATGTTACACTCTGACAGAAAATCTGTTGGCATTTTGTTCATGCCCTGAAAGTTTGCAAGAGACTGAGATTGAGGGAAGTGGACTAATTAATCTAGCAGAGGAAATTTTAAGGCATCCCAGTGTTCAGGTGGTGGTATGGATACTTCTAGCGGCCTTTATCTGAGTTTATAATGAAAAACAAAAACAAATAACAACAACAAAAACAACAAAAAAACATTAAAAAGTTCACCATAAAGGAAGGGCCTGAAAAACTAAAGCAAAGGAGCATGGTTCATAAAAAGATCTGCATTAAAAATAAGCAAAACACTTCACATCAGGACAATAGGAAATATGCTCTGAAGTTATCTCAGGAAGCAATACGACCCCTGTCTTTGGAAATACACAAGTAGAAAAAGGAAGAGTGTTTTGAGAAGAGAGTTCCAGAGCACCCTGCTCCAGAGGAGATATCTACAAGATTTGGTTGGCAGTTCCAGTCACTGGGGTGCTCAGAGGTCTCTGCAGCTGGGATCAGAGGCAGGCATGGCTACTTCTTAAGCTGGCAGCAGACTTTAATACCTCTATGGAGTCCTGGCTTTATCAGTGTGCACAGTGGAAAGATTATGGGGTCAGGAAGGCTTCAAGACAGACTTTAGAAAAGGCCCGGCACTGTGCCACAGAGAGGGCAGGGCATGAAGTTGTAGGAGTGAAGCTAAGAGCAGTGAAGACCTTAGGAAACTGGAAAAGCCAGGTACATTGACTCTGAAGAAAGCCACAGGCAGTGAGCACAGCCAACCCAAGAAAGAGACCACAAGGGCTTCAATCAGCAGTGCCATAGGAACAGAGCTGCCCAAGCCTTTTGAAGTTCACATCCAGCCACAACTTGCCCTAGATACTGGACATGGGACTTTAGGACTCAGTGTTTGACTTGCTGAGTTTAGGTCCTGCTTTGTCCTCATCCTTTTTATCCTCCTATTTCTTACTTTTGGAATGAGAATGTTCATGCTATGTTCATATAAGTTGGAAGTGTTTAACTTTCTCTTTGATTTTTACAGTAGTTCATAAATGAGAATTTGCCTGTAGTCTCAGAACACTCTTTGAACCTGGACTTTTCTGCAATGCTGGAACTGTTAAAAGAGATGTACTTAATGTATTTTGAATAAAAAGATGGACATGAGCCTTTGGGGGCAAGGATAGAATGCTATGATTTAGATCCAAAATGGCCCCAGAAATCTCATGTGTTTAGAAGGTGACTGGATTATAGGAGGATAATACCTGACTTACTATTAGGAGATGAGGCTGGTTGGAAGAGGTAAGTCACTGGATCACACCACCCCCCAGTTCCTCTCTCTGCACTCTGATCGCTGGCCACCATGATATGAGAACCTTTTCTTTGTTCCAGGCCCTTCCTCCATGCCATTTCTGCATCTGAGCCTGCTGGTCATGGCCTGAAATTTCCCAAACCATGAGCCAAAATAAATTTCTCTTCCTTTAGGTTTTGCACATTCGGTATTGTGTCTCAGCAACAATCAAGGGACTAAGAGGACCTACTAATTGGGCAAGAGGAAAGATAACATAATAACCTCCCTGGGAAAATAAAAATAGTCACTGGAAAAGATTGTGAGGTATATTCAGAAGCCAACATTCTATTCCCGGTTGGTGTCATCTTCTCAGGGAAGTCTTCCTGGGAGAGGCAGGGCTGGGAGCAGCTGATGTAAGCTTTGTTCTCATCCAGGACGGAAGTGACGGGGTTCTTTCTCTTGCTCTGCGAGAAATATACACTAGGTTCTTGCTCGAATGCATCCCATGTCTCCATTCTCTCTCTTGTCTTCCAGCCAAACCCCTGGAAAGTTTCCTGGAGGACACCCAAGACCTGCCCAGAGCACTGCTGCAGTCGAGCCATCCAGGCTGCAGCCTGGTGCAGCTGTTGGAGCTGGAGCACAATCGGAAGCCCACCAGGTTCCAGGGTGCTGATGTTTTTCAGAAGTTATCTCACTTTTACATTATTTGCGCTGCAAAACTCGTTCAAACCTGACAGCATAAGGCTTGAATTGACACAAATGATGCCCTAAAGATACACCGAATGGCTTAAAGATTTGCTGTCACTTGAATTTTCACTTTTTTTCTCCCATAACCCTGGTCTTTTAATCTTGACAAACATATCTCCCTCTACATACATTTGTGTGCAATAATCCCTTGTTGCTCTGCTCTGAGCTGCCTCAGAACAGAAGCTGCATGGCACAGGGATAAGACCCTGGGTTCCTGTGTTATAGGTCCCCATCTGCCCTCTGGTCAGGGCCATGCACATCACTGATTCAAGAACATATCATTTAGTTGTGTGATGGGCCCAGTGCTGGTGCAGGAACCTGGAGTCCACCCAGAGCCCTCTCCCAGGTTTGTCTTAGTAACTGCAGAGGAGGGGCCCAGTGCCCTTTGTATCACCTAAAAAGGGCTGATCCTGCCCTTAATCCCCTGAAATGTTCTGAGTTCAGGAGGCCCCGTTTGAGGCCATCCCAGGTGTTACAGCAGGCAAACTTCCTGCCTCAGAGAGGTAAGTGCAGGAGGCCAGTCACAAACCAAGCTCAACACCCACTACGAAAATGAGGTCCACACATACAGTGTGGTGTTCCTCGGGGTCAGGGGAGGACAACATTCTGTCATTTACAACACGATCGGAACTGCATGGAGGTCATTATGTTCAATGAAATGAGCAAAGACAGAATGCCACCTACTACGTGATCCACTCGTATGTGGCGTCTAAAATAATGGAACTCAAAGAAACAGAGTAAAACGGTGGCTACTGGAGTCTGGAGGAGGTGGGAGAATGTGAAGATAATATTCAGAAGGTATAAACTCAAGAGATTCATGTTTGATTTTTTTAATCTGTTGCATAACATGAGAAATAGAGCTAATCATTGAGTGTTCTACATTTTAAGAGCACAAAGAGGGTGAAGTATGAATATTTTGATCACAAATATTCAGTGTTTGAGATTAATTGGCTTCAGTTAGTTATTCCACATAGTATTCAAAAACATCACTTTGTACCCTATAAATACATAAAGCTGTAACTCATTACTATATAATAAAAATAAGTAAAGGTAATTAGACAGGTTAAAAGAGTAGTTAGCACCATTTCAAATATTTTATACTTATTGACCCACTTAACATTTATAATGGCCCTGTGAGAGAATACTGTGGTGACTGCAATAGTGTTTTCATTTTGATTTGTTTTAGATTTTTGGAGATAGCACTGAGACAGACAGACTAAGACTAACATGCCTAAGATTACACATATGCCAAGCACTGGAGCTGATATTAAAACCAGGCAGCTATCTGCCGTAGTGTGAAAGCATTCATACCTTCTAGGCTCTTGACATGCTGCTGCAGATTTTAGCACAAACCACACCCCAAGTTCCAGCTGCAAAGGACTGTGGGTCTGTTTTGGTGAAACACCATCATCTATCAGTAGAGTAATGACCCAGAAAGGGATGTACACAAGACCAAGAAAAAGATGGTGTGGTCTGCTGCTATAACAACATAACCTGGATCCGTGGCTCATGAAGTCAAGGACAATGAAAGTAGACAGGACAAGCATTTATTAAGAAGAGAGAAATAGTTCCCAATAGTCGAAGGAGAATTGAAAGTGAGTTGACAAGGAGATTCTAAGAGTTTCTATACCAGAAAATAACAAGACTCAAACTCCTCCAAGTCAAACTAAGGTCAATCTATAGGACTAAAAGAAGCTTACTTCAACTAAAAGTGGACCTATGAGGAGCTGAGGCATGCAGCAAGCATGCTAGTGCTTCATGAAAAGCATAAATCGAAGAAGGGAAACCGTTGAAAAGGATAAATTGAAAAAAGAAAACCATTTTCCAAATGGGTAGGAGTAGAAGTTGTTCTATTGGGCATCCATCACCTGCCTTTTGGCCTTGCACATTATACCCCTGGACTTAGCTGTCTGCCTGGTTCCTGTTAACTCTTGATCTCAGCCTTGTGCCCATCTGATCAAGGTCTGGTCACCCTGACTCTATCTTGGCCCCTGTGCCTCTCTAAGTCCCCCTATCTTCTGCCTAACTTGCCTGTTCATAATTTTGGGTGGCCTAGGAGCACAGGTGCTTGGGGATGTCTCTGCAGGGGGAGGTTGAGCCCTCACATGCAGGTTTGAGCCTCCCGAGGCTACTTGACCTACAGAGCTGGAGCCAGGGAACGCTGTGTTCCTCCAGGCTGGTGACAATGACTATTTCTCTCTGTCGTCTTTCATTAGTACCTCTGAATCCATTTGCCTTTCTAGACTTTTCTGATAAACTTGGAGATAGCTTAGTTCTTGTTTTTGTTTTGATTTGTTTTAGATTTTTGGAGATAGGATCTCACTATGCAGTTCAGGCTGTCTTTGAACTCACTCTGTAGCCAGGCTGGCCTCAAACTGATAGTGATCCTCCTGCCTCCACCTTTCGGGTACTGGGCTTACAGTTCTGTGCTATTGACCCTGGCAAAGATGTCTTGTTTCTCCTGGAATCTCACTAAAGGACGCTGTTCTCTCCTCCCACCTCTCATCTCTCTTTCGAACACACAGTAAGCCAGGCAAGTTCTATACCCTGTCTGAACTTTTCTGCTCCTTCTTCAGCATCTTCCACAGAGAAAGCACTTGATCAGCTCTAGCTGTGTGCCAGGATGTTGCTTACGAAAAGCACAGCTCAGATGCCACCCACCCCAACAAGCCCTGCTAAATTCCTACAGGAAAAGTAATTACTGTACCATCTCTCCCCTCTGTCAATCTAAGAGCTTCACTTCAGCACATTCTAGTTCCTTCGCTTTGTACCTTGCCCTCGCTGTGGTTCCCCTCTCCGTGATGCAGATT
Source organism: Petromus typicus (assembly GCA_004026965.1). Classification (NCBI taxonomy): domain Eukaryota; kingdom Metazoa; phylum Chordata; class Mammalia; order Rodentia; family Petromuridae; genus Petromus; species Petromus typicus. The sequence continues at coordinate 12,910 of PVIR01009376.1, read as the reverse complement.
CTAATACCAGTGAACACCTGCCGTTAGACACCTGATGAACTACTGTGATGATCTGGTCCCCACGATGGTTGACATAGAAAATATTCAAAGGGAAATGGGAGGTAACGAGGGGAAAGAAAAAATGTGATGGTAAAAAAAGGAAACAAAGCTTATGTATACGAGAGGGGTTAAATTGAGTAGGGTAATAGGAAAAAATGAGAATTAAGTCGTGTCATGTACAGGTACAAATTCTCAATGTTGAATGTGATCGCGATGTGCATATATAATGTACCAATAAAGATTTAAATTTTAAAAAAAGAAGTAAAGAGTGAAAAAATAATATGATGGTAATAGAAAAAGGAAAAGCTTATGCATATAGTGGGGAGGGGATTGTGAGGTGGGTAGCGGAGTAGGAGAAAATGAGAATTAAGTCCTGTCATAACATATACTAGTATAAATTCTCAATGCTGAAAGTGGCTGTGTATATGTAATGTATCAACAAAGAGTTGAATTAAAAAAAGAAATGACATTGTGATTATTGTTCATGATATCTGGTGATAAAAAGAAAGCTTAAAAATAATATAAGATTGCAAGAAGGGCAAATGATGGTGAATATTTTATTCAAAACAAGAAGGCAAAGTATTTATTTCAGTTATCCTACTAGGAAATATGATAAATTTACACTATGTGAGGATCCCACTAGGTAAAAGAAAGTTTATCTCCACCTACCAATGAAAATTCTGCAGCCCACACCCTTAATTCTTCTTCTGGAATAATACAAAGAATTAATTGACCAATTTTTTTAAATAGTTCAACAAGACAAATGATTAATGTAGTATTCTTTCCCCAACCCTGCCAACCTCAAGTAATATTGATTAATGGCTTAAAATATGTAAAGATATTCAATGCTCCATTTACCCTCTGGGAGTTTTAACTCTTGTTTTCATGTACATTAATAATATCTTAGTATAATTTTTCCCAAGAGAATGTATCCAAAAAATATGCATAGATTTACATATATAATTGCTAATAAGCCTCCCAAGAAGAAAATAGCCTTCTATCCAGGTGGAAATGATATCACCTTAAATCAAAGCTTAATGATCGGGAAAGTATTTTTACAAAGTTATAAAAGAATGCAAGGCTATAAATCAAAAGCAATTAGGACACATAAATGGTAATTTTGATAAGGGGCTATCTCTTGGGCGGTTACATGATCACGCCATCTCTGCGGTCCCTTGTCTACCACTGTATCAGCAAGTGTGCACCATTGTATTTGGAAACAATTCCAAACAGTTGGGTGGATCACACTGCCTCCTATCATGCACGCCCACGGGACGCATGTGCAAGGGACGCATACATGCGCAAGGGATGCACACCTGCTTTCCAAGCTCCCTGCCAAGGATGAAAACTGTCTTAGGAACACAGCTAGTCTTCCTTCCTAAGCCACTGAACTTGACGACTCATCTCACTCTAATTACCTTCCTTATGGCCTAGTAGCTGATGGCCTCCTTCAGTAGTAGTTGGGCTCCCAACCCAACTACTACTTAACAGGGGTGATTGAGGAATTAAAGGCTATTTGCAATTCCTTGTCTGGGCAAAGTAGAACAAACAGAAAACTCTGCCACCTTCACTCTCTAATAAATCATGTATTTTTTAACTGATTATAAAGAAGCTCAACTATTGTTGATGACAATTAAGTGGCTATATCAAAATATTAGCAGAGAGGACATTTGAGTTTTCCTAGCACAGAAATAGGACATGTTATTTATTGTGTTTTTAAGTTTTTTGAGACAGGTTCTCATTTTTGTAGTTCAGGCTGGCCCTGAGCTCAGCCTTGATCTCACAGCAAACTTCTTGCCTCTGCCTCCCAACTACTGGGATTACGAGCATGAGCCACCACTGGGATGGAACTCTTGACCTTGAACTTTCCAGGCAGACACTGGAACCACTGAGCTAAATCCCCAGCCCCAAAAAGGATGTGTTTAAGGTGATGAATACTCCAGTGGCCCTAAACTGATCTGTTTATGTTGTACAATGCTTCTGAAATATCACACCATACCTCATAAACATGTACAACTATGTGGCTATTAAAAATATAAGTATTTAGGGCCAGCGATTTAACTTAGTGGTTCCAGAATCTGCCTTGTAAATGCAAGGTCCAGAATCTGATCCCTAGTAACCACATGCCACAGTGCCAGGCATGGTCACTGACTCCCAGCAGGAATCAGTACCACATACCACAACGCCAGGTGTGATGGCTCACACCTGTAATCCCAGCACTCAGGAAGCAGCAGCAGGAAAATGGCTGAGTTCGAGGATGACTTCAGGACCAGCCTGAACTACAAAGTGAGACTCTGTCTCAAAAATAAATAAATACATTAAAAAATTTAAAAATAAAAGTGCATGAAAAATAAATAACAAATGAGTTTTGTCAGTATTGTCGTGCCTGCTTTTTCTCTTCCTCAGTTCTCCTTTTCTGGTTGCAAAGGTATAAATGACATGTATACTATACTTGCTATGAATTCATAATATCAGGAATCCTCTAAAGAAAACCTCACTGTAGCCAAGATTTAGCTCAAGTGGTACAGTGCCTACCTTGGAAGCACAAGGGCCCAAGGTTGACGCCCGGTACCACCAAAAAATAAAAACAAAAGGGAAAGAAAACCTTACTCTGAAGGACCCCCTTGGATGTGAAGGCTATAGAATCCCTTTTGCTCAGGTTTCTTTCTGATTTAGCTAAGTTTATTTCCCACAACCACAAAGCATGCACATCACACACACACACACACACACACACACACACACACACACACACATGTGCAGATCTGATACACCTTACATGTTTCATAGTGGATGTTTTTAAACACTCCTAAGAGCAGAAGAGGAGCACGTGGACTGAGGTTTCAGCATTATAGGAGGCACGAGGTCATGTGCCACAACGTGGTTTCCAGCACCGTCTCACTGCGGGGACAGAAGAGAATAAACAGGATCACAATTCTCCTTTTCTCACTTGAGCCACACAGACCCAGTCACAAGCAGACAACTGCTCCTGCATTCTTTTGCTAATTAATCTAAATTTCACACTCTCTGTCATTTGTTCTAGTATAAAAATAATCATTTTTCTACAAAACAATGATATTTCAGAAAGAACATTAGCTTCAAACTGGACCCACTTAGCTCTGGGATGTCCACACCCTGGGGGAGGAAGCAGGACTCAGGCTGCTGATCTGCTACTACAACTGCTGCCCTTGATGGTAACCTCGGAGGTGTCCCGATCTCTGTGTCTGTTTTTGTCTGTTTTCTGTCTCTATAACAGAATGCCACAGCCTGCGTAATTTATAAAGAATAGAGGTTCACTTAGATCGTAGTTCAGGGGGCTGAGAAGTCTGAGAGCATGGAACTGCCATAGGAACAGAGTAACATAGCAGACAGTGTCCTGTGTCATAAGAGAGCAAGCACAAGAGAGCTCAACTTTACAGCTCAACTTTGATAGTACAACAAGTTATTAATCTATGAGTCAATCAAGTCATTGATGAATGGATTCATCAACCCGTTTATGAAGCAGCACTCTCATAATGCACTCTGCTCCCAAAGGACACTGCTCAGCACTTCTGCAGGGAAGGCCATGATATAAATGCTTCCTGTGAGCTCTCATCCCAGGTTCAGGAATGGGCCCAGCTGGCCGAGGAAAGAACTGTCTCTTCCCACAGACTTTCTTTTTTCTCTTTTCCCGATATAGGGATCTTCTCTTCAGACTTTCATTAGAACATACAGGCAGAGGGAAGGAGACTTAGTACGACCCTGTAATTTCTGAGCTCCAAGAGATACAGAGAACAAACTTGATTCCACCCCCCAGCCCCAGAGTTTTGACAGGAGACTTCAGGTGAAGTTAGAAATCACAGGCTAGAGTCAGACAGACACCCTGCCAGGAAAGTGGTACATGTCACCAGCTTTGTTAGTCTGTCCCCTCGGAGTCTAGGGACAATACGAGACAAATGATAAAGACTGGTGCAGAGGAGAGAAGCAGGTGCCAGGGAGGCAACAGAGCAGTGGGGAAGGTAGAAGATAATGCTAGAGCAGGCTGTTCCCCCGTTCTCCTCCAAGCGCGGAGAAGGCTGAGATCACCGGAAGTTTTGAAACGGCAGGCCCCGCCCAGGACCGCCTGTCAGCCTCTCCAGCAGGAAGGCCAAGGGTCCAGGTTACAAAGCTCTCCTGGGGCAGCCATCCACAACCAAGGCAGAGGAGACCTTAGCACTGATCATGAGCAAGACAGGCCACATCTCGGGAGTGAGCCTTAAAAATAGATTGAAGGGTAGATACAGAGGGCCAGAAAGAGAAACAAGCATGAGACAGACAGAAGGAAAAACTAAAAAAGGACACTTCATGGACCTTACCTTGGTGAGTGACTAAGTTCAGTCCCCATAGAGAAGTACATTTTCCCATTTCCTGTTCCTGTAAGAAACACCGGAGGCTGGGTGATGTATACAGAAGTGAGGGTTATTTAGCTCACTGTCTTGGAGGCCGGAGCCCATCATCAGACCGTCCCAACCCTCTGGTCCCTCGTGAGGGCCGACTGGTGGACGGCACGTGGTGCGCACGCGGGTAAGCTGAACGTCAAAGAGCAATTCAAACATCAGCCACTCTCATTTCTAACACCTCCCTCTCACAAACACCAGCTCAGGATCCCACAAGGACCGTCTTACTGTTTCTGAGAGTAAGAGCCCCTATTTCCCATTAGCACCCACTTTTTTTCAACAGCAGATTGAACGCACAGCCTTTGCACTGAGCTATATCCTCAACCCTTTTTATCCTTTATTTTGAGAGAGAACATTGTTAAACTGCCTCATGATGGATTCAAATTTGTGATTCTCCCGTGCCAGCCTCTTACAGTGCTGAGATTCCTGAAGTGGCTCCCACATCCAGCCAGGACCAACTCCTTTGAAAGGTTCCACCCCTTCTATACAGCACCACTGAGGGGACCGGTCACCAGCACAAAGACCCTTGAGAGCAAACTCAAGCCACCTCCAAACAATAGCAAGAAGCCATGCGGAAATCGAGCTTCGAGCCCGCAGGCCGGGCTGGGGCGTGGATCCACTGACTCAAGCCCCAACCAGCTCTTGGATGCAGTGCGGGCACCAGCTTCACTCGGAAGCCCAAGCGTTTGGGATGAGCCAGCTCCTGGCACTTGGGAGAAATATCTAGGACAGAAGGAGCTGAGATCTGGGAGCGGTGAGACGCAGGGTGCGAGGTGGTCTTCCACGCCACACCAGCAAGCAGAGCTGTGCTGAGGGCACTGGCAGGACAACAGCTCTGCTCCAAACCTCCCGCGTAGCCGAGCAGTAGCAGGTGTTAACTATTTATGAAGTGCTGTGCCTGCCTCAGGAGACGGGCATGATATCTAATCACTGAACAATTTTATAATTTAAAAGGGATTTGATTCTCTTCTCTGTCTAGACAGAAAATAAGCTGGGAGAATGACTCAGACGCTGTGTATTTAAACAGCACATTGAGTGTACACCTTATGTGAAGACGTGTTAGTCTCTAGTGTGGAAAGTCAGATTCATACACATTCCTTTGCAGGGAAACTAATTAAATTTTTCTATCTTCCTCCTTGGCTTCTATCAATTAACTGTAATTTAAACTTTACCTGGGTTTTCCATAGAGGGAAGAAAACACACAACCAAAGTCCTGCAAAGCAAACACAGTGTTCTTAGGGGGAAACTTCTAAAGTACCAGATAGAAGCTGAGAACCTGAGCAGTTTGGAGGTGCGCTGAGCATGTGCCCTGTTGTTCAAGGAGAGTAAAACTGGAAGCGCCAAAGAACTGAACAAGTACGCCGACCCCAGTCACCCGGTTCAAGAAGTGAGTAACGCAATCCATATTTCTCAAAATAAAGAAAAGCAAGCAGAGAGGCACATCAGTTCACTGGGGGAAATTCTTTGACATCACATTAATTCCCAGGCCGCTGCATTTTTATTTTGTTTTATTCTTCCGTGAGTTCTAGATCCCCCTGCAGGCCGACAGAGGATTCAGGGGAGGAATGGTCAGATTAGAAGGGACATGGATTGTCCTTGGGAAGGAACATGCACGGCCTGCACGGCCTATGGGAATTAATAGAGTGACATTTACCGAAGTCACTCCTTTGTCACTAGGTCCTTCCGATCCGGAGCCCTTGGTTTCTTAGAGTCACCGGGTCTATCGTGGGTGTGTTTGTGAACACATAGCTTCTGTCCCTGTGTATTATCTTCCTCCTACCTGAAAACTCCTCTCGACATTTCTTGCAAAATTGGCCTGATAACAACAAATCCCCCAGGTTTTAATGGCCTGAGAACATAACTGTCTTTGCCTTTAGAAGGACAATTTTCCTGAGTATAGAATTCTAAATTGATGAGGGTTTGAGGTCGATACCTTAAGTACTTCATCCATTCGCTTCTTGTCTGCTTTCTGTTTACGGCCCAGTGTGACTGTGATCACTGTCTCTGTGGGTAAGGGACTCCAGCTTCTACCCACAGCTTCTCTCAAGATTCCCTCTTTCTCTTTGGTTTTTATGAAGTCTGGATATGACACATCTATGTGAGAGCTTCCAGGATCACCTAACATGTTTGGTGTCCTGAGCTCTGTGAATCTGGTCTTTCAGAACTTTGGAAAGTTTCAACCATTATGGTTTCAAATACTTTTCCTATCCCATTCTTTTTTTTTTTTTCTTCAAATTTCATGAAATTTTCTGTCCATTCATCTCTTTCCTATTCTTTATTATTCAGTTTTGCTTTTTAGGTTTTTGTCTTTGCATATCAGTTTGGAAAGTCTGTGTTGATGAACTTCAGGCTTCCTTCAAGGGTTTGCTGACCGGCCCTTCAAGATATTCTTCTTTCTTGTTACAATATTTTTAATTTCTAATATTTCTTTTCAGCTTTTTCCTACAATTTCCCACTGTGATTACATTGCTCATAGATTCTTGCATGTTGCGAGCTTTTCAAACAACCCTCAGGATGTTAATCAGAGTTATTTGAAATTTCTACCTGATAATTCTAAAATCTGTGGTGTACTTGAGTTTTTTCTGATGCTGGCCTCTACTCTTGAGAGAGTGCATGTGTTTTCTTGTCTTGAGTATCTTTCTCAGATACTCTCCAGGAAAACCTGATGAGATTCTTAAAGCTGAAACCAGCGGAATTGTGGAGCCTCTAACACTCCAAGGGTTCTCACTGTCACACTGACCCTCACTCATCCTCCAGCCATTTGCCAAAATTATCACCAAAGTGTTCTTACCAGCTATGGCTCCAGCTGCTCTCACTGCCGGTAAGCAGCTGTGAGGTGCATCTCTCTGGCAAGACTATCCAAGACAAGTCAGATTTCAGCTTGCCCAGCATTTCCTTTCAGAAGAATAGGAGTGACATCCTCCCAGATTCCCCCATGGAGACACTAAGACTGGAGGTCTTTTTAAAACTAACAGAAACACAAGGCTTCATTTAAAATAAAATGTTGATGAAAATAAATCAGCATGACATTTCAAAACCAGAGACTATCCAAGCCACTGAAGCAACTTCCTCAGAACACAGAGCAGAAGTGTGGACGCTTATGTCCCTGGGGAAGATGATTTGGCACAGAAGAGCCACAGCCTCCTGAGAGGGGCCTGACAGCTTCCGTGGCTCACTCTGCTCTGAGACAATCTTTTCTTCTCTTCACTGTGTTCAGACACTTGTCTCCGTGTTCAGTGTGGTCAACACACTGCACCAAGAGACCACACTCCTCCTTTTCATTGCTAAACACGGAATATTGACAAGAAATAGACAGCCATGGTCCAGGATGTATCAATGTGAGGTGAACGTTCTTGAAATTAAATCGCATGTCTCCCTCAGTTTCGTACTGTCTCAATCATGACTGACAACGTGTTCACCTCCCAGTCTAGGGTATACTTTTCACATGTGCAAATGATCCTATCATCCCTGTCCTGACACTGTTAGCACAAGAATCTTATTCAAATATGAAACAAGACTGGAAACCAGAGAAAATAAAGAACAATGAGGTTGATTTTTACTCACAATATATTCACAAAATGAGAAACTGCAGCAGAGGAGAGAGCCTGGTGAGCCGGGACTCAGGTGTGCAGTCTCCTGTCCTGGAATCTCAGCTGACCACTGTGGCATCTTGGGAAAGTCATGTGACCACCCATTGCTAAGCCACAGTGTTCTCGGATGAAAATAGGAGAGTGATCGCACAAGGTAACGCTTCGATGAAGATTCCATGTCAGGACCCATGCAGAGCTTAAGGCAGCATCCAACAGACAGCGACAACTCGGTTTCAGCTGGTACCAAGTCCAGTGTCATCCTGCATGTCCGATACACTCCAAATGTGTCGCTCCACACGTGGAGGCCCATGACTCCCACGTGCCAAACCTGTTGTTGGCTGAAAGTGCTTATTCCTATACAAGTCATGGTTTTTCTGTCCCCGATGTTTCTTTAATCCTCTCAGTGTCTACAAGACTTTTGAGCCCCATTTTCTTCACTTCCAATTTCAATCTGTTCCTCTACTTACAATTCCACCTTCAGCTCGTACCTCACAGCAGAACTTCAGCTTCACTGAGTTTGTTGTCGGAAAAGTCTCTGGGCAGATCCTGCACTTCCTTCCCACCTCCTCCCACCTGGAAAGGCTCCTCCCACATGGAAAGGCCCCTCCCACCTGACCCTGCCCTGACATCCCAGACAGGACATAGCCACTGACGCCGACCTCCCGGGCAAACCATGGTGAGTGACAGTGTAAGCAGTGTATCCCTGTAAATGGCCATACAGAACATCGGAAGGAGGTTAAGTGTTCATCCGCTATGACTCAGCAGTCTCATTTTTAAAAATATATCCTAAAAAATAACTTGAAAATACAGCATAGAACACTTTCCAATGCAGCTTTACTTATGATAGTGATAAATTCGAGGCAAACTAAGTGTAGAAGGTAGAATAATGTTTAATTAACTTATGGCACATTCATACCATGGAATATTATGCAGCCATTAGAAAGAATAATTATAAAGATTAAATAGCAACTCAAAATAATGCTTAAGAGTAAAATGAAGCAGCCAGAGATGAAGCACTATATACCATACGATTGTAGTAATGGAAAAACATGAATGCATACAGCAAGATATAAAGGGTACTCAAAGAACATAACAACTGTGTTAATGGGATTGAGGGTTTTCTTTTCAGCTTTTTAAATTTCTGTAATATTATTCCATGGTTGGGCAATAAAAAGAAGTCCCTTATAAATATAAATAAATAGTTTCCAACCCAAACTCAGATTTTAGCATATCTTGTACTTTTAGTTCAGATGATTTTAAGAACTTGCTTAATTTTTCCCATAAGGAGGATATTCTGGAGACAAACATTGTTCCTTTCTGAATAGAATAAAGGAAGCAATTTGTTTCCTAAGGAAAATCTGAGCTCCACACTGAGGAGCATTCCAGCAAGATAATTCTCCTGCCCCTCTGCGCTCAGGCTGTGTGCGAACTGCGTTTCCTCTCCTGGGACGGATTTGAGCGGAGCCATCTCCTCCCTGTTCACCTCGCCTCCCTTCAGCTCAGGAGGAGGCGTTTGTGAAGCGGGGACCAGACTCTAGGTTCGCCTGGCCACACAGGCAAATCGACCTGCACACTGAGCAAGCTGAGACCTTGGCCAAAGGCTCATTCCGACAAGCTAAATCGAGATATAATAGCCTTGCATTGAGACGCTTGCAGGTGAGGCTGAGCCAGCCAGCTGAACACTCTATCGACAGCATGATGACAAATTATCTGGAACACCACCAGTAACATTCTGTTTGTTAATATAAAGCACCAAGAGAAATAAAGAAAATTAACCCTGCTGATGTCTGAAAATAAATACTATCCTTATTCTAGTAGTCTATGACAGGCGGAGCGTGTTCAATAATGGTCCTTTTTGTTGGGTCTTCTCCCTTCCTGTCATCCAGTCACTTTCTTCCTGTAACCCCAGTGGAAGGACAACCCATGTGCCCAGTATCCCCTCTTCACCCTGACCCGACTCTCTGCGGATGGTCCTCACCACGACACTGCAGTGAGCGTGGAGCTCCCACACTGCAGGTCTTTTTCTTACCTGACTTTTCTGTTACTCTTGAAACTGGCGAGTGTTCAGCCTCCGCCACACATCCCCCTTCCTCTGCCTTGCATTTCCTGCCTTGTTGATTTCCTTCTCCTCTTCAAAGTGTCTGTTTTAATTCTCTCTGCATGAGCTCTTTCTCCCCGTTCTGCCTTTGAATGTTGTCATCCCTCAGTTTGCTATGGCTCCTCTGTCTCTGCATAATTTTCCTGGGCAATGTCACACATTTCCATGACTAGAACTCTCACTTACCCACAGGTAATTTACCAAGCTATAATTACATGCCAGACCTGTCTCCTAAACACCAGGCTTTTGTACATCTGGTTTCTCAGACAATCTTCCCTGGGTGTTCTTTGGGGGTAAGCCTTGACTCCGCGTGTCCAGAGGTGAATTCCTCTTAGCTGTTATCCTCCAAGACCACTTATTCCTTCTCCAATACAGACACTAAGGTGCCCTCTTTGATGCCTTTTTTTTTAGGTTTTTTGAGACAGGGTCTCACTTTGTAGTTCAGGCTGGCTCTGAGCTCAGCCTCAAACTCATCACAGCAATCCTCCTGCCTCTGCCTCCCGAGTGCTGGGATGACAGGCATGAGCCACCACGCCCGGCACTGTGGTATGTGGTACTGGTTGTTGCTGGGCGTGAGTCTCCACACCCAGTATAGGTATATGGTTACCAGGGATCGAACCCGGGGCCTTGCGCTTGCAAGACAGGCGCCGGAACCATTGAGCTAAATCCCCGGCCCTTTGATGCCTTTCTTCCTCATATGTAATGACCATGTTTTTGTTGCTGTTGTTGTTCTGCCTCTTAAGTGTTTTCCATGTTAGTTACCTGTATATCCATTGACTCTGCCTAAATTCAAGCTCTTATAATCTCTTAGTCACTTACAAGTCTCCTAATGTATAGTCTCTCTGCCTTCCATCTTGCTCCTTCCTATCATTCATATTATCACCAGAGTAACCTTATTATTCCTGAGAATAATTTATTGACCCTTCCTTTGCGGCAATAGCCCCCATCAGCAAACATGGAAGGTATGATTTGGATACAAACTCCCAGTAGGACACTGCAATAAAGAGGCAATAAGCAAGACCCATGCACACAGGCTGAACCTAGTGGATAAAGACGAAGAAGAATTAAGAAGTATATTTAGTGTAAAACATGCTCCCCTGGAATATTTACTGCTTACAAAGAAAAAGATGGCTTCTGCATAGATAAATCTGGCATCTATCACTTTAGAACTGAGGACTATCACTTTAGGACTGAGATCCATATCACCAATAATGACCGTGTTAACCTCGACTATCTCCAGAGAGGCTGTGCTTAAAAGAGCAAAGCATCTCTGTAGCGTCTGTGCCAAGAATTCATAGTGCCAGCACAGCAGTGAGTACACTTTAGAGAAAACCAAATTGAAGGACATGCTGGAAAATACTTGATTAGCACATTTCCAGCATATGAAGTTCAAAAAAAGTAAAGAAAGATGAAAAGATGATAATAATTCCATGAAAACAGAAAGACTGAAAGCAGTATGCTGCCCTAGATTGGTGCTAGAACAAGAAAAGGAATACTGGCAGGAAATGTGATAAGGCTCTGGTAAAGTTTAGTTATTCAGTGTTAATATCTTCATTTTAATAACTCTAATACAAAGAAAAAATGTGATGGTTTAAAAAAAAGGAAACAAAGCTTATGTATATAGAGGGCAGGGGGTTGTAGGGATGGGCAGGGAAATGGGAAAAAAATGAGAAGTCATGTCATGTACTAGTGCAAATTCTCAATGTTGAATGTGATCATGATGTGTATATAAAACGTACCTATAAAGAATCAAATCTTTAAAAAAATAATTGTAATATAGCTATGCATGAGGTTGACATTAGAGAAATCTCGGTAAACACCACGTGATCACATACTAGTTTTGCAACTCCTGTAAGTCTAAAATTCTTCAAAATTTTTTTTAAAAACTAAGGATGTGGGGTGGGGATTTAGCTCAGTGGTTCCGGCGCCTGCATTGCAAGTCAAAGAGCTCGGGTTCGATCCCCAGTAACCACATACAACTATGCCGGGCGTGGAGACTCACGCCCACCAGCAATCAGAACCACATACCACAGTGCCGGGTGTGGTCGCTCACGCCGGTAATCCCAGCACTCGGGAGGCAAAGGCAGGAGGATTGTGAGTTCAAGACTGAGCTCTGGGCCAGTCTGAACTACAAAAGTGAAACTCTGTCTCAAAATAAAAAACCTCAGTACATCTTGAATCCCTATAGAAGAAAATCTCAGTTCCTTAGCACGATATGTAACATTCTTCATCATCCAAACTACCTCTCCTCACATGCTTCTGTCTTCCAACTCCTCACCCTGAAGGGACTGTCTGTGGATGGTCCTCACCTCCACAGGGTGCTGGAGCGCTCAGTGTTGGAGCGTGTGAAACTCCTCATCTGCATCTTACCCTCTCCTGATGCAGCACCAATATATGTTAAACTGGGTAATTTGCAAACAGTAGAAATTTAGTACTTACAGTTCTAGAGGACGGGAAGGCCAAGATCAAAGTGCCAGTAGATTCAGCGGTGAGCTTCGTATGGGAAACGGTGTGTTAGCACTGTGTCCTCCGAAGGCAGAGGGGCAAGCCGCTCCTCCTAACCCTTTGTAACGTGCCAAATCCATTCATGGAGGCAGAGTCTTCAGAACATAATCAGCCCGGGAAAGTCCCACTTCTTAATGCTTAGCGTTGCATATTAAGTTTCAACCTATGAATTTTAAGCAAACAGCAACATTTAAATCACGGTACTTTGCGTCATTTTTGTATAAACATAAAACAGGTGATACATGAGACTCACACACAATTTC
>PVIR01009375.1:0-53596 GCA_004026965.1 Petromus typicus | reverse complement strand
GTCTACCTATGTATTATGCAATGTTTCACAGCTTTTTTGATGCAATCAAGACTATTTTTTACCTGATTTTAGATGAATATAACTGATAAGAAATATAGGTCTTGGCTTTCATGATTGATAGTTTTGAATAAAAATTTTAAGAACAACTCCAAGGGCACTCGAAGAAAAACAGGCATATCTCTCAAAGGCTTTGATATCTATCTTTCATTTTTGTGTTTTCCAAGAGTAGGTTTCGGAAAGTTTCCATTTCCCTTTGTTACAAACAGAATTGACACTCTTATGCTAAGCTTTACTTTCCAGTCATAGGTCTTTTTCTTGCGCCATTAAACTTATAGGGTTCATTTTATTAAGTCTTGAATGTATGGATGTTTGAAATGTGGCAGGACAACAATTTTCTCTCTGGGCAATGTTAAAGTTGTCCAAATGTGATGTGCACAGAGATTTTTGTGTATTTTCAAAAGAAAAGGCTAACCTCTAGGAAGAAGTTAAACTGGCCTTCCTTTTTGGATCAGAATACATCAACTTGTAATACTGAACATTATCTCTGAGCATCCTTAGACTCGATATGTTTCTCATATATCTACATACTCTTTTACAAATACAGAACACTAAGGTTGTTTGGGGAGATTAAAAGTTACATGAACCTCTGAAAAGTCTACTCTGAGCTGTCATTCTGTCTGTGTGTTCCTTTATGTTCTAACTATCCCCAGCATCACTCAGGATGGTGTCATTTCAACCATTTAGTATTATATTGAATTGATTCTATAAAATCATTTATATTTGTATTTTTACTCCTTTAAAATCACTTTTATATTTTCTATTATCTTATAAAAATTAACAAAAAATTTAATTATTGATTATCCTGAATTTAAACAATTGGATTGGAAGTTGGTTAAAAGTTCTGTATATCAGACAGCTGTAACATGTTGAGTGTCTGTCAGTCTCTTAGTAAACACTTGGAAAATTGTTTTCCAAAGTGTATTAAGTTTGTAAATTTGTGGAGTCGGCTATTGTTTTTGATGGAAAAAAAGTACAGAAGTAGAAGAGTCTGGGAAAATTTGTGGTTTCCTAACACACATGTGAAGATTGGATATAAGTAAGACACCAAGTAAATGAACCTGGCCTATTTATGATTACTGTAGGTCTCCAGGAACTTCCCTTTCTATTTATCTCGTATCAAAATGGACACCACAAAATGACAGCTCTGCAACCTTGTCATAGAATGAGAGTTTTATTGAATAAATAATACTCTTATCTGTAAGAAGGAAAATCCTAATTTGCCAAGCTAAAAACTTTGTTTTCTATTTTAACAGTTACAGTAAGATGTCCAGGGGTGAACAGAAGTTTTGAGTAAAATTTTGCATTCCTTCACAAACTAATAGGTGAGGAAAACAACCCTCAATGTCTTCCTCATAGGAACATGAAGCCAGCTATCTTGCCAAGGATCATGGAATGAATAAAGTTCTTGAACCAAAATAATATTAGTTTAAAAGCATAAAAAAGGCAAAAATGATGGTTGAGTGTAGGAGCCATTGTGAGATGCATCTGTCAAAGTCTGGGCATCTGAGGACTCCCAGAGGACATGATCTGGTCATTAGTACAGAGACACAGGAGCTTGCTTACACAGCCGTGAATCAACCACACACGTGCAGCACAGTCACACCAAGTCTCACAGCTGTTGTTTTTCAGTCTGTCTCAGCATGTGATAAAAAGGTGCCATAACTACTAGGAAAGTAAAGGGCTTTCCTGCTGCTTATGACGATATCTGACTCACACCTTGTCTTTAGAAAAGAACAACAAAAATTCTCTTTAGCCACTCGACCCTTACATTGAGAAAATCTTGACCAATAAATGATTCAAGCACCAAACTGAATTTTCTGTATTATTATTAAATGCTTTCCAAGGCTTCTGTTTTCTGAGACAGGGTCTCACTTTGTAGTTCAGACTGGCCTTGAGCTCAGCCTCAAACTCACATCACAGCAATCTTCCTGCCTCTGCCTCCCGAGTGCTGGGATTACAGGCGTGAACCACCATGCCCGTCACTGTGGTATGTGGTACTGGTTGCTGCTGGGCGTGAGTCTCCATGCCCAGTATGGTATGTGGTTACCGGGGGTCAAACTTGAGTCCTTGCACTTGCAAGATAGGTGCCAGAACCACTGAGCTAACTCCCTGGCCCAAGGATTCTTAAATAATATGAAACAATGGCTACTTTAAAATTTAAACACATTCATATTGCTATGAAAAAAGATTAAAATGCTATAAGTGACTAATAAAATTTTAAACTAAAAATTACTGAACATATAAACTTTAAACTCTAAGTGGAGAAAGAATAAAGCAGTTATATGAAAAGTAATAATTTAGAACAGCCAGGCAATTAATTTAGACATTGTGAGGAAAAATTTTGTTTAGTGTGGTGGGTAGAAGATCAATGATGTTTCATAGCAAAATACAAAAAGGAATGAGAGTTCAAAATGAGCGATTTAAAATTAGGGGGGGAAACTGAGCATCTCCACGATACATAGAGAATCACTGATGGATTCATTTTGCTTTTATTTTTTGAGACAGGACACTACTATATAGATCAGGCTGACCTTGAACTCATTATGTAGCCTCGACTGACAATGAACTCACATTGATCTTCCTGAAAACTGATATTACAGCTTGAGCCACGATGCACAGGGCTGGAAAAAGTCTGCGGCAAAAGCAGGACAAAGGAAGAATTTTTAAGGAATCATGAAAACATGATGAAGAATATTTTATGAAATAGAATGAAAGACATCGGGTTGAGAAAGACACATACTGAAAATATCCAAATTTACACGAAATAGAATCTTGGAAAAACAATTCCAGAGGTCTATTTTTTAAAGGTCACCACCAATTTACCTGTATTCTAGAGAAGCAAAACTTATGTCATTTTCAAAATATAAGGTAATACAGCACACTACCTTAATGAATCAGAAACAGTATCTGTTTTCAAGAAATGACAGCAGAGTTTTGTAAATTTGAATATTTTTTTATTTCCAGTGATAATGTGAGAAATAGGCATTGATTAAGAAGGCTTGACGCCAAATGTGTGTAGGTAGAAGAAAGGAAATAATTATTAACATCTGGATCCTTTTGTTCTATCTTATTTGCCATGGTTTGTCTCATAATGAAATTGGTTCCAATAGTATTTAAATTATCATTCTTTTCATTCTAACATGTGGTACAGAGGTAATTCCAGATTTAACTTCACCTTAATCAAAATATATTTAAAATATGATATTATGGTCAAAATATTACAAATTATTCATAAGATTTTATGACTATTTCTTAAACATAATTCATAAGCTTCAAAACAATATGAAAATGTTTAATATTTTAAAGTAACATGGAAAATAAAACCATTTGTAGTTACTCTTCTAAAGTATATAAACATTGAACAGTCTGGATTAGATGATATTTTTATGCTTTAATTGTTTTGCTAGTATAAAATGAGTAAGGGTCATGATGAAATTTTGTCTATAAAGAATAAGTTGTTGGATTTTATCTCTCTGAAAGCATGGTTGCCAAAATATGGATTTTGTATGTTTAGTAGATTTATTATTATTGTTATATGATATATTATTTTGTATGGTTAGTAGATTTATTTTAAATTAATAATTAAATTATGAGAAGTGGGATCCTGGTTTTTCTCCTGTTGTAAGGTCCATAGAGCTATGGAAGTGTCACTGATTCTTCTTAAATCATCACTTCTCTTACTACATGACTCCTGGGTGCTTAGAAACTCAAACTACATAAAGATGGATAAGGTTCTGCAACAGTCTCCTCACTAATCTTCCATCCAGCTTTATTTATTTTTTTTCTGTAAGAAAATCACAGTGGTTTTGTTTGTGAGAAGAAATTCACTTTCTGCATCACATTATTTATGATTTATTTTCTCATGAGCAGTTTCCAAATGGATCCTCCAGATTATAATAAGGGTGATCTGAATTCCAGGTTTATCCCTGGAATTGTTCCAGTATAATTAATTTCAAAGTACTGTTCCTTATCACAAATGTTCATTTTCAATGATTAGTTCTCTGATCCACTTAAACTAAAGTCATATCCACACATGCATAATCAATAGTTTCATTCTGGATAGTTCCTTCAATCCGAAATGAATTGCAGTAGAAATACATACACAAATACTGTGATGATTAACCCTACCATTAAACTGGGCACATTGTTTTATATTTCAAAGTTTTTATTCAACTATAGGTGAGCCATGGCTTCCTTATTTCATGGCCACTATTTATTTCAAAGACAATACCTCTGAGCAAGCGCATGCTATGTCTGGGATCTCTAAATGCAGGTGAGATCACTGTGAATGTGCTTGCTAGTATGGACCATGGACAACTTTCAAATATCTGGGTAACTGGATGAAATATTTACTTAGATTATCCTGTTGAAGATATGACCTATTTGACTAGTGACTTAAATTTTCTGTTCCTGTAGCAGTCTTGAGGTGATGTCCCCAGTGAGATGGAAATTTAAATGTAGTGAAAGAAAGCATCGTTATGCCTTCTGAGGTGACAACTTTGCCTTTGAAGTTAGACAAGGCTTCACACACAGTGTGATGCGTGATGAGATATGCCATTTCTATTTCTCAGTGACACATTCTGAATCTCACATGAGAACCATTTTTAGAAATGGACTGCTCTCATCAGATAACAAACTCACAATTGCCCTTCAGAATTAGAGAAAGAAGCTCAATCCAAAACTCAAAGCTTGTCAATATCTGTCAGATTTCTATGGTTCAAGCTCCAGTGACTAATACAGTTTTCAGAAGTTTCTCATTTCAGTGGTTCCAAAAGCATAAAATGTCCCAGGCTAGGTCCTATTTTCTTGTTGCCTGGACTTCTTGTAAAAATCTTGCTGTAGAGATCTCTTTCCAGACTTTGCTATCTCATAAAAAGACTT
Organism: Petromus typicus; assembly: GCA_004026965.1. NCBI lineage: Eukaryota > Metazoa > Chordata > Mammalia > Rodentia > Petromuridae > Petromus > Petromus typicus. The sequence continues at coordinate 48,655 of PVIR01009375.1, read as the reverse complement.
GAGTTACCCATCTGGATATTCCACGTACTACTTGTAAGTTAAAACATATATACAACAAGCTTGCACTTCTTTTTTATCCTTTTATTGGCCACAGACATTGTTTTGTATTTGGTCAGCTGAACGTCTTTGTTGAGCGTAATAAATCTAAAGGAGTTGATCATGTGCCAGGAAAGTATATTTTGTCCGTACTCTGTTGCTATCCACATTTCTTCAACTAAATTGAGGTGGTCTACAATAGTATTTTACCAGTGAGCATTTTTGTAGGATAATCTTTAAAAGAAGTCCTTTAAAATTAGGTATGTATAATTTAATATGTGAAGATTTAGAGAAAAAACATTTCATTTACATTATGTTTTTAATATATTTTAGCATTACATCTACTGTGATACCTTTTATTTTATGCTTCATTCATGTACTTTTAAGCCATATCTACTATAGATATTTATTTCTTCTGGGATTGAAACTAGGATTTAAATTTTGATCAGCTTTCTGTTATTTGGTTTTTGAAGTATAATATGCTCAATACTTCCATTCTGGGATATTGTTTACTCTTTGTGGATGTTCACTGTTGATTTTGTATTTACCAGTAAATTTGAGATTCCTGCTGATTTTCTGCCCAAATACCTAAAAAGGACGTCAGTAGGTATTGACATGGTCACTCAACATACTTGGAGAGCCGCTGATGAGAAGAGACTGTGTGTTTGGTGATTCAGTACAAATCTTAGATATGAATCTTCCGTCTGCCTTATACTATCAGCCCTTTTCTTTCATTGCTTCACTTACATTTAGCCAAGGAAGAAAGACTGTGGGGTAGAACTTTTATAGGCCAGGCATGTGCACATACTTCCTGCTCAAATTAACTTAATACATTGAAATCATGTGGCTATGTATTATGTGAAGTTTCCCTCAGGAAGAATTTTTTTTAAATGCTCTGCTGAAGAGCTATGTTATATAAGGATATTTATAAAATTATAGGCATACATTTATTTATGTTTGCTTAACATTTCTGTCAGGTACAGGAAAAGAGCTAAATTTTATTATACAATGTTGAAACATAAGGAAAATGTTTAGTTTTACCAAGTGATGAAAGTGATGGTAACAAGACTTCAGTCAGTTGAAGCTACAAGGTGTCAACAAAATGCATCCAATAAACTGAGTGATAATTAGACAAGTGCTAAACATACCATCCCTAGAACTCAAGGACTTGATTTTTGGTTTTGGTTTTGTGAATAAACATGAGCAGTTACAAGGCTGAAGTGTAAGTTTGAATAATTTGACTTCCAGTTTTAGTTTGACTTTGTTTTAAGAACATGAAAATTCCCTCAAATTCCTCATAAGCTGGCTGGGTAAGATTCTACATGTTTCTATCATCACTGAATTATCAGATAATTAGCAGACATTTAGGAATTTACTGGTTTCTGGAATTTTGTCTTACAAGATCCACATGAATATCCTTTTTGGAGTAAAAATTGTCCAACTCAGGAATCATTAGAATTATGCATTTACCTGATTCTCATATTTACATACATAGATCCAAAATATTATGCATATAATTAGTGGAAATAAGATTATTTGATTCATATTAATTGGATTCAAATAGTAATTCCACCTCTCAGAAGATATGAGATACTAAGGTAATTCAATCTTCTGACTTTTCCATTTCCTAATAAAGAAAAAATGTTTAAGGCTAGAGATTTAGCTCAGCCAATGCCTCACCTGCCTATCAAGGGCAAGGACCTGAGTTTGATCCCCATACCAGGATAAAAAAGTAAAGTGGATTTCTCTTTATTTTATATAGATATCCTTAGTATAAAACAGAAAATGTAGTGTTGTTTTTCTATTAATACATACTTTTAATAGAATTCTAAAAGATTTTTTCATTTGTAATATCATTTGAAGGATTTTATAACAATACAGCATTTTCTGGTGTGCCCTTTCTTCACCGGGACTGTTAGAATCCTTCAAAATTAAACAATAATTTTCTTAAATCACTTCTTGAATAGTCTTTAGGGAGAATTTGATGACTCTGACCCAATGCATCATGGTGTGTTTGTTGCTGGTGCACTACAACTGGCCTCTCTCTGGGTTGTTCGTCTGGTCTCACAATCTATCAGAATTCCCAAGGACATCTGAGAATTTACAAAGGCTGAAAGAAGATGACAAAGAAATAAATTTAAATGGAATGAAACCTAAAAAACCCATCTCTGTGGAGTCCTCCCAATATCCCTTTGTCCCTAATACCTATATATCTGTCAGTTAATAGTTTCATACCCACAACACAGAGGCAATGTCATTTTTAGAGTAAGAGTATGTGTTTCTGACAGTAATTACCTTGAATTACAGTAAAATCTATGGACAATGGGAAATACATAATTACAACACATTTGTATTTTAAAATGGAGTTCCAATACTTACAGATCAGTGTGTAATTGTAAAGCACTTTGAAATAAACTGCCACAAGTGGATATATGCTAAATTATCCACAAAACTACCAGATGGTTAAAGATGTTTCAATTTGATTTTACAGAATACAAAGTATAAAACTCCAAATGGTACAGTCAGATTTAGAAAGAAAGAAAATATGTGGTCAAATCTTTTAGAGTAATGCTCAGTCAGTTTTATAGTACCTTGAAATTGATCTTATGCAACTGGATGAACTTAATGTGAAAAAATCACTTATAAAAATTGTAAATAGCTCACATTTATAAAGCTGAATTCCAAATCAATTGCTCCACCACAACATCTGGATTTTTAACTACATTTTCCAAAAGACCCACTTGAAATTATGCATGTTCAATGGTCGAATACACTTGGTTTAGAATTATTTCCATTCCACGATTCAGGAAGAAAATGAGCAAGTCAGGAGAGGGACACTGAGGACTTCTTTAAAACAAGACAAAGCAGTGAGGTTACAGGGTATGAGGGAGGGGAAAAATGAGAATCAAGTCATGTCATATTCTGGTACAAACTCTCAATGTTGAATGGATGATGATGTGTATTCATAATGTGCCAATAAAGATCTAAAAAATATTTTCCACTTATTTTAGACACAGGAATTTTCAGTAAAATTGGGTCTGAGTCTATTTGGTACATGGCTCTCTGGAATGATCTGCGTATTTCTAGTGTATGAAATGAATTTCACCAGGCTGATTTAGCTGTGTTCATTCCCTGGATTCCTTCACATAGTGCTATATGGAACTCCTGTGCAATGGGCAGAAGTGACCAAGGCTGTTCTGTGGAAATTTCATTACTCCAGATGTTTTGTTTTGGTTGAAGGACACTGGGTTGTTTTTTTGTTTGTTCGTTTGTTTTAAATAAAATATCTTCTTTTCTAGCAGATTGTCTTACTGTATACTAGTTATGCTCAGTAATTTTAGTGCCTTGATCATTTTCATTAATTGAACATTAACCTGTATACAAAACAAAGAGAGCCATAAACATGCAGCAGTTCTGAGCATCTGTGGACTGTGTCCAGGAAACTCTCTGTCCTTTAGCTTCCTTGTCACCTGTCCTCCAAGCTGCACGGTGCCCTATTATGTGCAACTTGATTTAATAACATGGTCTTTTGTTCCTACTGATGATGCTTCTTCCAAGTGATTGACACTTCAGTTATATCTTTATAGAGTTTCATGTCCTTGTCCTTTACAACAGTTTGACTAATCTTGGCTGGGATATCAAATGCTTCTTTTTCAATTTTGGCTTGATTTCTATTAATTTGCCATCATCAAAAGAGTATTTTTCTTAGCATATATCCAGCAAAACACACAAAAAAAAGAAAGAAAAAAATAACTCTACATGCCTAGATCTCCTCAATCCCTCAGGAAGAGTAAACAAATGTCAAATTACATATTAGGAAATAGTACATTTTTACTTAGTAGAAGAACAGACTAGGTAATTACATCAGTGTTTTTTTTTTCTATTATACTTCTGGCAATGTTTTGTTCATACTTGGGATTTTAATACTGAGAAAAGAAGTGATAGCATTAGAATGATGTCTTCAAATAACCACAGAATGTCCTTCTGTGTATATTTAGGAATTCAGATTGTGTATATCACATGGCTATCACTTTGTGTGTGCTCCTGTGATCTGGTGAAGTCCTAGACCTTTAAATTGAGAAAAAATTCCCCCAGTACTCATTAGAACAGGGTTTTTCTATTGCTCAAATGTAGCATCCACTATGGCAAAAATGAATTGCTTTGAAGGAATATTTATTTATAAAAACATTTAGTATGTATAGTTGATATTGTGAAATAGAAAATATTTAAAAGGAAAGACGGTGTAGGGGTAAAAATGAGGGGAAAAAGAATGTGATAGTAACAAAGAAAAAAAGGAAACAAAGATTATGTATAGAGGGGTGGGGGTTGCAGGGCATGAGGGAAGGGGAAAAATGAGAATCAAGTCATGTCACATTCTGATACAAACTCTCAATGTTGAATGGATGATGATGTGTATTCATAATGTGCCAATAAAGATTTTTTTAAAAACTTCCCCTTATTTAAGACACAGGAATTTTCAGTAAAAATGAGTCTGAGTCTATTTGGTACAGGTTTAGCTTCATCTAAGTAAAAGTTCAATAAAGATTCAGTAAGTTTTAAAAATGAAGGAATGAAGATATTTCATTCAATTTTTCAATGACAAAAAATAAGTGAAACAATCATAAAATGAGAATCATACGGTGTTGGCCACACTCAGCCCCCACTCCCACCCTCACAGACACCAGATATAACTGCTCTGTCATATATAAAATGAGTTTCGTTTTAACTTCCAAGCTCCCATCATAGAGATCAGCACAAATCGTCACACAAGTGACATAGACTAGTGTCTGTGGCAGTTGGTTCCTTCTCCTGCTTGGCTATTTTCTGCAATATTGATTGCAGAAATATTGACCTCTAATATTCTGGCCCACTAGTGCCCTCCATTAGAAAGACCATTGTAGTTTATTGACAGGATTTCAGGCTTGAGCCACAGAGAAATTTCAATCCTTACTTACTCAAGCAGCACGTTTTTATCAGTGCTTTATGAGCGCACTGCCTTTCCAGACACTGTGCTGTGTAGACCAGTGCTTCCCCTCTGCTGAGGAAAACTTTAGTTTTTCAGGCCTCTTGTGCTAGAGGCCTATGATTCATCCTATTTGTATTCAACAATCTCTCTGAAGTTGCTGTATTGTGGAATAATTTAATTCCATCTTAGGAAGGAGAAGATACGTATTTTGGATAAGTAGGACTGACTAAAAACAAGACAAATCAAAAGGAAATAAACATAAAATAATAAACTTATGCTTAGATTTCAATCTTCTTCACCAAAATCCCCTTTGGTTTCACATGGTTTGGGTTTAGGTATTTCACCCTTTATATGAACACTTGAACTGTGTGATTAGTTACACAAATAAATTAAAATTTATACTTAAATGGGAATACCTTGAGGATATCCTCATAAGTGAAATAAATAGGTCACAGATATGTAAATATGACATCTTTTCTCCGGTATGAGAAAATAAAGATGTAAATGAGTTCTAGAATTGTATGATGTATATTGTGAAATAGAAAATACTCAAAATGAAATAGGGGAAAAGTAATGAGATTGTAATAAAAAAGAAAGGAAACAAAGTTTATGTAAATGGGGGGATGGTAGGGTGGGTAGGGCTATGGGAAAAATGAGAATTAAGTTGTATCATATACTGGTACAAATTCTCATCATGGAGTGCAATCATGATATGTATATATAATGTATCAATAAAGATTTCAATTACAAAATAAATTAAAATTAACACAGTTTGTAGTAATAATGGAGATATAGGAGTTGCAACATACCTACGTAAAAATGACTATTTATTCTCTCCTGATCATATGTTTTATTACAGTTACATTCAAGTGGAAGGATTGAAAGTTGGAATAGAAAGTGGATTGCTATTTGAAGCCTTTTGATACGTCTTCCCTAGTCTCCTCTCTCTCCTCGGAATCTGTATCAGGCAAGAAAGACTTGAGCTGAAGAAAGAACAGTGGGAATCGGGGCTGACTTGCAGCGCCTGTGACACACTCCCTGATTGAAACCTCTGGTAGCGATGCTTTTGCTTATGTTTTGAACTCCTCTCGCTTTTTTTTACAGAAGGAACCGAGAGAGCAGAGAACGTTGTTTTTCATCTTCGTATTTTTCCTCAAGCAATCCTTCAAGCTAGAGGCATAGTCCCACAGACCTCTCAGATTCTGAAACAGGTTATTTCAAGCAGACTTTTACATTTCATTTGATGCTGTATCACACATTGCTGCTTTCCTTTAATTACGTTTTTTTCCCCAAGTTCTAACTATTCAGAGTTACTGATCTCTCTGCATGGCCTGGGAGATTTCCCATCAAGTGTTTTTTTTCTTTGCTCTAAAACAGGATGGAAAGTAAATCATTACTAGAAACTGTGTTATATGACCTTGTGGGAGTCAACATTTACATATATCTGAATTTCCAAGGAGGGAACCATTTTGAGGTAAATGGCTTTCAAGTTAACTGTGTGACTTAGGGATACTTGTTAAGTGTTTTTGAACTTTAATATTCTTTTCTGGAAAATGATATGATGGGGAATAACAACTCATTTTTAAAGTATGTACACAACATATAAGAGGATTTTTTTTTTTAATGGAGCACAGATGGTCTAAACTGATAACTCCAAGAGATAATGGGGTGGGAGAAGCACAGCCTGGGTGCAGAGTCTATCTCTTTCTCCTCACTCTCTTCTTTTTCAGTCCTTGATATTGTTTTGTTGGTGTCTTTTTTCCATTTTCTTTGGAAATCTTGAAGATTTTTCAATAGTACACTGTGTCATTTTATTATTATATTCTTACCAGATAACTTTTTTCTCTGGCTTAATACATTCCTCTCAATAGAAAGTCTTGTTAATTTTGCCCACGCAGCGAAAAGAAAAAAATTCCCATAAAAATGTCATATATCATATGTGAGGAAAGATGTTTTAAATATACAAGAACAAAAAAACCTATTTTGTAAGAAACATAATACATTAGAAATAAATCATAATACATTAGAAATGATCCTAAGAATGAGGAGAAAGAAACCTCAAAGTTATAGTGACTAAATTAATGTTCAATTCTAAGTATAAAAAAACGAGAATAAATTGAAACAATTGCAGGTGAGAAATATAATATGTAATTATTCCTGCTAAATGTATGAAAACTATTCCCTGGCAACCTGGCACTGAAAGTTGCTGAATATTATTGCTTCATCGGAATAGTTAATTTTTAAGTTGGCATTTCAATTTTTCCCACATACTATAAATGGAGGAATTACAGAATTTTTCAAATTACTGAATAGACTGCAAATTGAATAAGAGAAAGAGAAAAAAGTAAGTAGGAAAACCATATTATGGTGTAGCAAATATACAATAAAATTATCATAATATTGATTGGAAGAGTTCAATTCATGACATGGAAATAAGCTTACACTTGATTAGGTGATAATCAAAAATCTAAGAAAATAGAAATGTTAGATGCAGCTTCAAATATTCACCTGAAACAGCAAAGATAATGCACAGTGCAGCAGAAGAAAAGAATGATATAATCTTATTCAAATATTTTGAAGAGAAATAATCTACCAATACCAATATTAGTATTTCAGTCTGGTGTTACACTAACAGTAACTTGGAAAAGTGGGCATATATAGATAGTTATGAATAAAAATTTCCATAAAACAATGTAAAGATCAACCAAAAATAAACCCATGACATGACAATGCTATATCCTACACTGCTTGTAGGATCTCAGGAAGGGGAATAGCAGAGAGCACACTTTCAGGTTGAAACACAATCTGTATTTTTCTTACTTTGTTAATCACTCATAGACTACACTAAATTTTCATTCTGTTTTGTTTTTGGTGCTTCAGATTGAATTCAGAGCCTCCTGTGTCCTAGGAAAGCTTTCGCTCATAGAACTATATACACTTCTGGCTCTTCAAGCATTTATGATTGTTGGAATTAACGAGGATAGAGTAACTGATGATGGACATTTGACTGATGTGATGAGTTCAACTGATTGCAATTTAAAGGAGGACACAAAATAGGAGTGGCAGCTCAATTTTTATGTCCTACTAGTAATGTTCCTGGCTCATGGTTCACTTACACACCTCTGAGTCACACGGGTGAAAATGCAGAAATCCACCACATTTGTCCCTTGATTTCAAGGAACCCGACACACTGGACAAGGCACCAGTGGGAAATGCTGCAAATACTTGATTTTTTTAAAGGAAACTTTTGATTGATTCATGATCTGTGTGCATGTTTCTGAGTCACAATGTGGTAGGTTCGCTAACCATCCTGAAGATACTTATGTAATGTTTCTCTGGTACATTTCACCTGAAATAATTGCTTACTTGAGGCAGAATAGAAGATATATCTGTTTTAAAAGCAAATAATCTTGTAAAAAATCAGAAATGTTTAAGAATCTAAGTGAAATATTTTAACTGTAAGTGAAAACATAATATAGACAAAACACTGTATATTAAAATATTTATCAAAAATTGTGAGTAGACATAATTTATGAATAGAAAATTAGTTTCTCTTCATGTCTTTACTGAATTAAACTTGATACATTGCTCAAATAATGTACATTCAATTATAGTTTTATTTAAAATAATTATTAATGGCTCATGAAGCCCATTTCTTAAATATAGTTAAAGCAATATGCAAAACTTATGCACTGGATGAAGATAAAAATGTAATTGAACAAATATATATCAATGAAAGAAGATAATGATAAAGACAGTAACATGAGCAGTCATTGTATTGCTATGCAAGAGACCATCATTATATTGGTCCCACAATTATAGATTCCAAAACCAATATAGGAGAAAGTCACTTTTGATTTTTCAAATTACAGTATTTATGGTAAAATATTATCTTAATATTTATGTATGCCATGTACTAATACAGAGATCTAAAAATATATTTTTCCATAGATCCTCATTGATGTTTAATTATACACCACAGAAAAATTAGTAACTGAACCACAGCCTCCTTCTAATGAGATTTGTGAGTACTTTAGTATGTTTGTTTAAATCTCTCAATGTATAACAATGCAGATTGTCAAATCACATTCTTGGAAAACTGTTTTTCTGTTTGAAGTAAGAGAAGTAAAAATAAGAGTTTTTATTGTTCACACAGTGGTGCTTCTATGTAACTAACACCCAGGGTTTCTCCCTTATACAAGCTGCTACAGGTTGGATTGTATACCTCCTTCATACATCAAAGTTCTGATCATTAATGTCTAGCATGGAACTTCATTTTGAAATGGTATCAATAGTTAAGTTACAACATCACTGAGGTTGACCCTCAGGGGGTAGTAGTGTCCTTGTCACTGGGCAGGTGCACAGAGACATGTAGAAAGGGAAAACAATGTGGAAAGACACAGGGAAAGAGCCAACTGAAGACAGAGACTAGTTGTATGGTCTTTGTTCAGGTTACAGATTTGATCTTATGGACACCTTGGTCTTAGACTCTCCACCTCCAGAATAGTGACACAATAACTATCTGTGTTTTAAAGGACTCATCATCTGAAGCACTGCCGTGGCAGCCTTAGCAAATCAATGCAGACAGAGATGATTTCTCTTTCTCACCCTTTTGATACGTTGTTGCTGTGCTTTTCAGCATATAGGCTTTCAAAATAATGGGCGATGAGTATTTGGCATGACAAGATAATTGAGGACCCAGTGTTTCCTTTTAACTTTCTGAAACCATACTGATATCCTTCACAAGGGCAAATAGTTTTGTCTTTTATTCACTGATACAATCTAAGTGACCTGAACAGTGTGTTTGGCATATGGTGGGCACTCAATAAAAATTTGTTGCATGAATGACTGAATCCTCTTATGAGACTTGAAAGGTCTAACTATTACTTCTCCTTGGGTAGACCGCTATTCATCTGTATCACACAAGTGGGCCAAGGGAGTGCTTCTCAGCAGATCCAAAAGATTTCCTCTGCAAATAATTACGGGTCAGCTCCACAAGGAAACACAGTAAATTGAGCCTGTAAAATCCCATATTCAGAGAACTAGCGGTATCATTTCCTGTTGATTTTACATATACTTCTTTATGATCATTGGACCCTGCTATAAAAAGAAATACTGAAGAATAAATGGCCAGCCTGAAAAAAAAAATCTGCAGATACTTATGTTTAAACATTTAAAAGATGCCCGAAGACAAACTTTTTACACATCTGTCTTTGTGGAGCATATAAAAGTGACAGGTTTGATAGAAGCTGACAAATCATCAAGAGGTACCTGTAATATCAACCACTGTTATTTCATTTTAAGAGCAAAGCACTAGGCGTTGGCAGAGGCACTAAATGGGAAACAGATAAAACAGTGCTCACATGCTGTTTCTACAATGCAGCTTTGTGGTAGGATGAAGGCAGAAAAGCTTCTACTCTGCGCCATTATTGTGGGCTGGGTAGAATCGTTGAAATCAAGATGGGTGCTGATAGCTTAAAATGTGGGTTCTGATTCCAGCCAATTTCCCAGCACAACAGATGCAAAGGCATGTCTCCTGATTCATTTCCTATCAAATTTTCTGACTTCACATTCTCTGCCAATAACCTTGATTTATGTTTTTCCTTAAGAGAAACTTTAGAGTAAGGAGACTCAGTTTCTACAAAGGAGTACCCACTGCTGAAAAGGAATTCTCGAAAAATGCTAAAATTAATACTTTATTACAGTTAGTGAATTTCTTACATTTACATTTTAAAGATTATGTTGTCCAAAGTAGATTAAACAGTTGAGATTAAACTTAAATCTCAACTAGTACTCAGTTAAAACGGCACAGACCTTGGGATCAATCGCAAAAATCAGTTTGTTCAAAAAGTGCTCTACATAAATATTTTTCACGTGAAATGCTACGAAAATAACCAAGCCTCAAAAATAACTCAAGAGCCTAAATCTTTAAACATGCAGAAGATAAAAATATATTATAGTCTATGACATATAGAAAAATAACAGACATAAAATCATAAGTAATGTTATACACAGGAATTAGATTTGAAATTACATAACTAAGACTTTAAATATTGGCTCAACTTACATATAATTCAAGCCTGATCCTTCTGAAGTTCTTTCAGTCTCAATTTCCTCAGATGGAAAATAACCCTGCCTTTGTAGGGTCTCTATGAGTGTTAGCAACTACGCAGGTATGGTTTTAGGTGTCCCAAGTTTTAGGTGTTCAATAAATAGGAATTCTTTCTCTTATTTTAGTATTAAAAGTCAGAGGATAGACTGAGAGTTGTGAGTACAAGTCTTCAGCTTTGGTAAATACACTGTGGATTAGACACAGAAACAGATTTATCATTCTACTAAAAACCACAAGGATTTAAAAGTGGGGCTAGATCGAATGAGTTCTTCACCCTGAAAAGGAAAATATCCTAGACATGAAGGAAAACAAACAAACAAACAAACATCTGAGTAACACAATGTTAGCATTTTGGCTTGACTCCTAGTATGTGAAGTCGATGAAATCTCAGAGTGAGTGCGTGGATCGTGTCAATGGAAGAAAATGGAAAAATCCAAGTAGGTATAAAATTGAAAGAGGAAGATTTAGAGTAAATGTTAGAGTCAAAATAATGTGCAGACTGTGATGTAAGAGCAAAATTAATTATTTTGGCCTGTGTAAACGTATGGCCTCCTTAGAAATATTCCAGGATGGTGCATGAGAAGTAACTAGAGAGCAGAATGGAGCCAAAATATTTGATAGGTGTGTAGGAAAGAAAAAAAATGCATTTCTGAGTTTTATTAGATTCCTGAAAGTATTAAGTAGTGAACTTAAATGTTAGAGGACCTTCCACACAGTGCAAAATGCGCATGTCACTGCCAACTTATATATTCACTTTGGTTCAAAAATATTGGATGCAAGATACATGGGTTTAATTGTTTTAATTCAAATCTTTATTGGTACATTTTGAATACACATCGTCATCGAATTCAACATTGAGAGTTTGTACCAGAATATGACATGACTTGATTCTCATTTTTCTCCTTCTCTTGCAAACCCCCCACTCCCTATATACATAAGATCTGTTTCCTTTTTTTATTGCTATCACATTCTTTTTTCTCTTGTTATTTACTCCTACACCCTCTTTCCTTTTAAATATTTTCTGTTTCACAATATCAACTATACATACTAGAACTCATTTACATCTTCATAGGTTTAATTTTAACATGCTTATGGGCCAAGCCATATCTCCCTCTCTGCTTCTACCTTTAAACCCCCTAATATGTCCCCAATGGTAAAACAAAGGAAGAAACATAAAACATTCCATTTATGAGAACATATTTTCAGCCAGTCTTCTTGCTTCATTTCCTTTCTGTAGAGGTAGAGTATAATATTCCATGCTTCTCTTAAAAATGATTATTTCAGGGCCGGGGAGTTAGCTCAGTGGTTCCGGCGCCTGTCTCGCAAGCGCAAGGACCCGGGTTCGATTCCCCGGTAACCACATAACAATACTGGGCGTGGAGACCCACACCCAGCAGCAACCAGTACCACATACCACAGTGCCAGGCGTGGTGGCTCATGCCTGTAATCCCAGCACTCGGGAGGCAGAGGCAGGAGGATTGTGATGTGAGTTTGAGGCTGAGCTGAGGGCCAGCCTGAACCACAAAGCGAGACCCTGTCTCCAAAAACCTAAAAAAAAAAAAAAAAAGATTATTTCAAAATTGAACTGAGGGCATTATCTAAATCAGAAGTTTATCATTGTCAAGAAAACCAGCATAGAATGATAAAGTTGGAAGACTTTTGGGCTTTCTTCTAAAATTTGGAGATGTTATTGTCTTTCAGGCTTAGATGTGGCTCCTATATGTTTTCAAAAAGTGAAATCCAGCAGCAAAAGTGAGGAACAGGACATAAAAAGGACAAGGAACAAAATAGTGCCATTTAAGGCCATTTAAGACCATTTGCTTTAAAATCTGCCTGAATCAAATCCTTTCCAAATGAGGAAAGTAATCACTGGAGGTGATGCAGGACAGAATTCATCAGCGGTGCCTATAATAAACACTCAATGAACACAAATGATACACAGTGAGCATGTAGCAGTCCATGGTAATTAATAGCCCATACTTAACTACAAATACTTTTTATAACAAGTTAGCAGTGAATAGTAATGAGCCATATATAGTTCATTAAAATACATTTTATACATAAATTCTATTTATAAATTCAAATGACTATTAGTATTTGTTTGTAATTTTAGAAGTTTAGCACTTTTCTGTTCAAAGAGTATCTCCACATACCTGTATTTGCAGTGACAAGGCATGAATGTTTTTAATTTCCTCTTTTATTTCTCACTCTCTCTCTCTCTCTCTCTCTCTCTCTCTCTCTCTGTCTCTCTGCTTCCCTGCTCTCACTCTCTCTCTTTCTATCTAGCTTTCTTTCTTACTTTTCTTTTTCATTGTACCTTACTAGATTACCCAAGCTGGCCTCAAATTCTTGATCCTCTGCTGCAGTCTCCCTGGTATCTGAAATTACAGGTGCATGCCAATGCTGTAGACCAAGATATAATTTTTGAAATATTTTAAACTAATGTTTACAACCATAAAGATTATGAAATTGCAGACCACAGCACCTATCCAGAGATGGCAAATGAGTCCATCAGTGAAATCAGAGTTCAGAAGTCCTACACAGAGCAAATATTTTATGGTATTTCAAACTATAAAACAAAGAACAATCAGTAATCTATTTTTCTTGGAGAATCCATTAATAGGAGAAGCTATTTCAACAAGTATCAGACGAATGGTAATGAACTTTCCCACTGTAGCATCAAGGAATATAGTTTAAAATGTGACACCACTATTGGTCCACTGATTTCCTTTCTCTTCAAAGAAATATTATTAACCTTCTAAATAATGGCTTCTACAACACACATATATGAACAATGTGTATAGCAAGTTTGGCACTAAAATGAAGTTATTTTATTAATTTAGCATTTTACAATTAAATTTAAAAATCGTGGATAGGCTTACTTGTGTCTAAAATCCTTTTATGTTTCTTTTCTAAAATTCAAATCTTTATTGGTAAATTATATATGCACATCATCATTGCATTCAACATTGAGAATTTATACCAGTATATGACAGCTTGACTGTCGTTTTTTCCATTCCTCTACCCACTCTGCAGCCCCACCCCCTCTATATACCTAAGCTTTGTTTCCTTTTTTATTATTATCACATTATTTTCCCCTTGTTATTTACCACTACACCCTATTTCTTTTAAAATATTTTCTATTTCATAATATCTACTAGAACTTATTTATATCTTCATTTTCATATACCAGAGAAAAGATATGATATTTACACATCTGTGACCTATTTATTTCACTTATAAGGATATCCTGAAGGTATAGCTATTAAGTATAAATGGATCAATCTCATCCTTTTTTATGGTAGAGTAATAGTCCGTTCTATAAAAGAACCACATATTCTTTACCTAGTCTCTGTTTCCTTTTTATGAGCTGTTTGCTTGGGTGGTAATTTCTATTTTGTTAGCTATTTTGAAAGATTTAGGCAAAGATATAACTGAACTGGGTCATATGTCCAATGATTAAGGTTAAATCTGCTTCAAACTTACTGATCATGAAAGAGTTTGTATTGTGATTCACTGGTATCAGTACTGACGTTTCCTTTCCAGCCAAGACATCCTCAAGTATATTTGTATCAAGGGGTCCGCTTCTGTCCCGGGATCTTCCATGATCCCTTGCAGTTACATGAGCAAGAGAGCAATCATTGGGTATTCTGGCCAAGGAGTTCTAAAGTGCAGTGTGCTATGGGGCAAACAGAAAAGCTTTGAATTTCTGGGTAAAAGATTCACAACTTTATTTACAGCACTCCTTCTGTTTATCCAGCCTCCACTTTCTTTTAACCTGCATGTGATTACTAGTCATTAGCAACACTCTGGGAAACATAAGAGAATAATTGTCTCAAAATCATCAAGGGAACTCATAATTTTTGCTCCTTTTTGTACACTGGAATAATCTTGTGGGCATGGAATTATCATTTCTTTGACCATTTAAAAAAGTTCAATGAGAATGTGGATGTTTGCTAACAATTATTAAAAGTACTGATTCAGTTACATGCAGTAATAATAAGTATATTCAGGTTTCATATTTTATTAAGGAAGTTTTCAAAATTCAGTCCTTAAATTACCTCATTTATTATCTTCTAATTTACTTGCAAAGTAGTAGCTCTATTTAGTATCTCCTCAGTCTGTTGTCCCATTTTACATGGCCATTATTGTTCATCTCAGCCATGCTTTACTTCCCAAATATGTCTTGAGATTTAATGTCACAGTCCTTCCTGCACCTCCTGGTACTTTTTCTGTCTACTTAATTGTCTCTCTTCAATATTACTGGCACGATATGATTCAGAATGTTGAGATTATACCAAAAAGAGAAGGCTACACAGTACAGGTATTCACAACAGAGAGTGATCAGAAACTGTACAGGGTCTAAGGGTTTCTTCTTCTTCTTGCAGACTAATGAGCTATTTCCCAGAATTCCTTGGAGCAGGGCTGGTAGAAAGCACAAGGCACTTGGTCAGAGTCACAGGTTTTCATGCCACAAAGAAGGCAGCATGAGCTCCATGCTCTCAGTGCTCCTCCTGGCCCTCTCTGGAAGTGTCCATGCAGCCGAATGCTGACATCAGGTCACAGCCAAGGAAAGCCAAGTTTGAGTAATCACAATTTATATGGGGAGATGAGAAAACTGGCCTGATATTTACCTGGAGAGAGACATTATCTTTATGGTTCTGATCAGGAAACAAAAATATGACTTCTTTTCCAAGAGGAGACATTACCTATGTCCCAAAGCTATTTGCTATACAAACACCTTTGAAATAGTCTGTACAAATCTGTAGATGCCTCTTCACAAGATTTTCAGAAATGCAAAGAACCACCTAGAGCTGACTCTGAGCAAGAGTGTCTTGGGCCTATGTTCATCAATAACAGTGATGTTTTATTGCACATCTTACATGTGACTTTTCTGAGAATCATAAAATGTATTATGGTGCTATTATTTTAGAAAATAGCATTTTGACATTTATTTCTATTTACCAGGAAGTATGGGAATGTGTTGTACAAATTAAATGACTTGAGAGTCATGAAACAATTACATGATTCATGACAGAGAATGACATTTATTTGTAATTTCTAAATGAAATGACATTCACCATTTCTCTTGCACTACATATTAATCTTGAAATCAGATTCAATCATTTATGTCATCTCCCTGCTAAGAGAGATGGAATAAAAACAACCTCATACTTAGAATATCTGCTAGCAAGTTACAGATAATATGAATTACATATTATCAGAAATGGATGATAGGTTAATAAGAACATTTTGGATGTTCTTAGTTATAAATTATTAAACCATATTAAAGTATAAATCTCTGACAGAAGCATGTCACTAGTCTAATAATGCTAATTGCCCATTTCAAGGACAGAGCCAACTAAAAATTTCCCTGACATTTTCTTCAGGCAAAGCAATTGAATGAAATCTATTTAGTCTTTTTTCCAAGTTCTCTTTTATTTAAAAGAACTTCATTTACACCTGATTTATATAATAATCAGATTGACCATTAACATAGCTTTAGTCTTTTCATATATTTAAAGAATCTCAATTTCTGACACTCAGAACTACTAGCAAGTGGTTACTTAGTTTTATTCTGTCTAAATTGTGTTCTCATATAAGGAAGAGTTCTAATGGTCCTGGGTATGAATTGAAGCTTGACTTTGTATCATTTCATAACTTTGCACTAAAAAGTAAACTAAGTTGATTGCCACACCACACATGAATTAGTCACAGATTTTAATGATTCAGAAAATGCCTAGTTTTCACTGACAGTTCTTATGTGTCCAACAGCTCATATCTCAACATTAAAAATTTTATCTACAGTGGTAGAGATGAAGAAAAGATTATAAATATAGATTTAGGTAACATATAATTTAATTTTGGTGTGAATTGATCAGAATGTTATTTATTTGAATGGTGTGTTAAATTTTAACACATGCTCATGTTCACTAGACATTTCAATAGTGACTAACATAAAAGATATCTGTACTTAGATTTTCTTGAAATGCTTGGAAGGTTGAGTCTTTGGGGAAGGGATCATTGTGTTTTAGTTGCATCCAGGGTATTTTTATCATGTTAAGTATAATTATGTTCTTTAATTATTTGGAAACTCAAATGTGATTTAAGAATGTGTCTTTATGCTTCCATTTTATGAGGGATGAAAAGTAGAAGTCTGACTTGATTCACTCACTTTATCTTCTCCCCTCTAATGCCAGGCTTCTTGAGAGGGCAGTGTGAGTATGCTTCTGTCTGTATGAGGAAATGAATATGCTGAGCTACTTAGACAAAGATATTAAAGGCATACATGTAAAATTAAGTATGTATAACATTAAATATACTCATATAGGCATTAAACATCTTAATTTTAAAGACATTTAAGATAAACATTGTTTATTTATTTATTTTTTAGTTTTTTGAGACAGTCTCATTTAGTAGTTCAGGCTGGCTCTGACCTCATCCTGGAACTCAGAAGTCCTCCTGTCTCTGCTCTCCAAGTTCTGGGATTACAGGCGTGAGCCACCACACTCGGCACTGTGGTATGTGGTGCTAATTACTGATGGGCATGAGTGACCATGCCCACCATACCCACCCGGTGTTGTTGTATGTGGTTACCAGGGATCAAACCTGGGACCTTGGGCTTGCAAGGCAGACGCTAGAACCACTGAGCCTAATCCCTGGCCAAACTTTAAGTTTATTTTTATAACACAATTCAATAGCATTTTATTTGTGTGTGTGTGTGTGTGTATGTGTGTGTGTGCACATATGTGTGTATGTGTGTGTGTGGTACCAGGAATTGAACTTGGGCCCTTCTGCTTCCAAGTTAGGTGTGGTCCCACTCAAGCTAAATTCCCAGCCGTGATATATCCAATTATGTCTGAGTATAAACTTAATCATATGGGACAAACACAATACACTTTTGTACTAAACCAACAAACTATTTTCACTGAATGGAAATGATTGACATTGTCATGTAAATAGCTGCTACAGAAAAAATATTATGACTTTCAAATCTGCATACTAGATATTCAAAGCCAAGTAAATTGTTTTTAAAATGTCAAAACATGATATTTTCATAATGTGTTAGAGAAAATTTTACTTCTCATAAACTGAAACAATTTAAGTTTGCTGCCAGATTATGGCCTGAATGTGTCTCTTACAAGATTCACATCAGACCTAACGAGCATTCTGATACTATTGGGTGGGGATCCCCATAGATGACTGAGTCAGTGTGATCACTGACCTTATGTAGGACAGCAGGGTACTGACAAGCCCTTTTGCTTTTCTGTTTTCCACTGTATGGAGATGCAAGGAATTATAGATATCTTATGTCTTGATATCTTCCTAAAGTTTAAAAGCATCACACAATAGTAATAAATACACGTTCACATTTATAGCAGCACAGTGTAAACCTGTGGAAAGTGCCTAAATGCCCACTGACTGAGCAATAGATGGAGATGTGGTGCTTTATCTGTATATGATGCAATACTATACAGTTATAAACAAGGATGAACGGGAGACATTTTTAGGTAAACGGACGCACTTAATCTTTAGTGAAATATATCAGATACATGAGAAAATGTAATATTGAGTTCAATATGCTTGGCACAGCCTGTTCATAAACAATCAGTAAGTTGAGCAGTGATGTGTCCCTATAATCCCAGCTATTTGAGAAACTGAAGCAAAAGGGACCTCTTGAGCCCAGAACTGCAAACATCACCTGGACAACAGTAAGACCTTCTGTCAAAAAATCAATATTTTCTAAAAGTTATCATTGAGAGAAAATCGACAATAAAACTTTAGAATTTAAATTTACACCAATGGCTCAGGCTTTTTTAATCCAAACACTAATATCATATCATAAATAATGATATGATGATATTACAAATTTGCAATAATCACTCAATTTTTGAAATAAAAAGTAAAATGAAACCTCAGTGTGTCCCTTAATAATCATGAGTTAAATTCTTGTTTTAGCTGCTTCTTGTAAATCCAGCTTTCCTGTTACTCTTACCAGGAATAAATGAGACTTCAGAGCAGAGAAATGACACATCATTGTTTTGGCCTCTGTGTACAGCACCATTCCTTCAGATGCACAAGAGAAATCTTGAACCCAGGGTCATCAGGACTCTCAGGCTCCCTGGGTTTCCACCACCACTTACCTAGAAGCTGGCAAGATGTTTATGCCTGAAGGACCAGGAATTGTTAAATTCAATACACATATTTAGTAGAAAAGTGAGTGCTGCAACTCTGTGTTCCCAGCCTGACTCCCCCTGTCTGGACACAGCCTAGCACCAAAGTCTGCAGCTCTTGAGGTTCTGCAGGTGCTGTTGCTGCATTTATTTCTGTAAACATAATGTACAATTCTTCTTACCGATCCCTGGAAGAAACAGACACTAATCACAGCAAAATAGTTTTATTTTTGTCATTTCTACCTTTATCATATGATATACTGTATGATGTATTTTATTATCCAAATAATAGCAATTCTGTAGTTTCATTTAGTTTTACTCCATAAGTCTGAGACACTGCCATATCTCTCAGTTTCTATGGGTAGAGTAAGGAGACAGAACATTTTTCTTAGAGAGGAATTCAAACTCTGTCACTTCTAATAATAGATAACATTTTAATTTGATTTTGAGCAATGAGATAGTAAAATGTGAGTCGTTCAAACATTTTCTTGTTCTTATTGTTGTTGTTGTTATTATTATTATTATTATTATTTTGCTTTTTCATGAAAGAAATTAACAAGGTTTTCTTCCATAGAAGAGCTCTGGATAAATTGCCTCCAGGCCCCTATTGTACTTTTCACTTTTCTGTCCCCAACCCCACCCTGCGTTTCTTCTTCATTACACTGCTTCTACATCTTGTGCTCTTGTGACTTTTCTCTCTTCTCCCTCTAACAATTGCTCTGAGGGAGCTGGAAGGAAAAATGCAGCGATCTCATTTTGATTGCAGACATGTGTGGGGCAGGAGTGTATCCTAGAACCTGAGGCCAAAGGTGCAGGTGGAAAAACAGACTTAAAGTTTGAGCATGGTCTGAGGCACTAGTTACTAGCAAGTGTTTTCTGCCTCAGTAAATGACACAAAGTTTGATTTTCTGAGCAACAGAAAAATATTAAGAGAAAAATCAACTTGCATTTTCTCTCCCTTGGGTCTTGCATTTGGAAAGATTATACTAGGTAAACCTATTTCCAGCCAAAAATCATAATCATGTTCATTATGACCTGACAATATGTTTCATTAATTCATAGCCAAGCCACTAAAACAGTGGGAAATGATAGCGAATATGTGCTGACCTCAACCGAGCAACTCCACACAGATAATCATGACTGAGTTGGATCTTTCTCACTCTACATTTCTATGTATAGCATCCCCTGGATAGATCCCAAACATTTCAGAAACAGCCTTCATCGGACACCATCTGACCACCCTTCCTTTTCTTTTCTCTGACTCAAGCATACCTCAGCATTGTTTCATTCTAGTTTATTCTTCTCTTGAGCTATTTTGTGTACTTCAAATGATCAATGTTTTATGGAGGCAGAAAATTAGATCAACTCTTTGGAGTCAACATTCCTCAGTAATGTTCAACATGGGCTAAACAAAGCCTGTGAAGTAGAGAAACAACAGGGAGACCCACGCCAGAGCCTGAACCCTGGACTCTTCTTTGAGACGTTCTTAGACACAGAGCATTTTGAATGTTTGATACATAATGATAACAATACTCTTCTGACTTCATTTTGAGTCCTGTCCAAGGATCACCTGAGACAATATTTCAAGTGTGGAATTACTCCATGGTGTTTATTATGAGAAACTAAGTGATGTGTATAATAATTGGAGATATTTTTATGAGGTTTTTTTTTTTTGAGACAGGGTCTCACTTTGTAGTTCAGGCTGGCCCTGAGTTCAGCCTCAAACTCACATCACAGCAATCCTCCTGCCTCTGCCTCCAGAGTGCTGGAATTACAGGCGTGAGCCACCATGCCCGGCACTGTGGTATGTGGTACTGATTGCTGGGGGGCATGAGTCTCCACCCTCAGAATTGTATGTGGTTACCAGGGGATCGAACCTGGACCCTTGTGCTTGCAAGACAGGCACCAGAACCACAGAGCTAAATCTCCGCCCGAGATTTTTTTTTTTCTTTTTTAAATTGTTTTTATTAATCTGAACACGGTAATACACGCCTGTAACGCCAGCACTCAGCAGGCAGAGGCAGTAGGATTATTGTGGGTTCAAGGCTATCCAGGGCTATGTAGTGAGTTCAGGGCCAGCCTGAGCTACATAGCAAGGCCCTGACTCAAGAAAAAAAAAAAATTGCTCTTATTTGTGCATTTTAAATATACATTATGATCATCTTCAACATTTAGAATTTGTACCAGTATATTTTATGCGATTTTTAATGTAACAACGTAGATAAAAATAGGATACCATGTCCTTCACAGCATTTATGCACACAAAATTTTCCTGTAAATGTCCTCTAGAAAAAAATCACGCAGTGTGGGTGGTTCTACCTCGTTTACTAAGACGCTGCGTACATTTTGATAAATAGTGCCAGTGTCTGAACCCAATGAGGAATCAAATCCTCCCGGAAAGTATTAAATTACAGTAAAGAACTTATTACAGTGTATCTAATCTCTATTTGAAGACTGTCATTTCTCGGAAGTATAGCCATAAACCAAATTAGCTTGGCTGATACCCTAAATGAGAAACGTTGTGTATGTGTTTACGCCTAATAATGTTTTCAACTCCGAGTAAGAACGCCCACCTGAGCCAACGCATTGCCAGCTCAGCTTCCTCTTGAAGTTAATTATGTAACCAGGGTAAAAGCTTGCAGACGGATCTAGGAACATTCACCAAAGAAAACACAGCAGCTCCTAAACTTCCACAATCTTCTCATCTCCTGTCACACGAGTACAAGTGAAACTCTAATCACGTGTTTCAACTGCTGCCATTTTGTGGTTTATAAAATGACTCTGCGTTGCACGTGACCTCAGGGCGCACGTGTTTATGCGTTCGAATATTTTGACATCGCTTGGAATTGTAACACTGACCGATATTCATAATATATTGCAAAATTTGGAATCTTGCCGAAAAGAAAACATAAAAATTACTCTCCTGTGTATCAGTCAGTGCTTACTAGAGAAATAGATTTAAGGCAGAATACAGACTGTGTAGGAATGAACACGATTGGCTGGCTGTGCCTGCTGGCAGCATCTGGCATGGAAGAGGGCACTGGTGCATCTGGAGCTGGGACCCGGGATCAGCGGAAGCGCTGCTGTGCACTGCAGTGTCCCCAAGAGCCGTGAGAAAGCTGAAGGGTCCGCACGAGAAGGCAGCAGACTGCTTCCAACGTGCGGGACAAGACTGGAGCTCTATGGAGGAAACAGAAAGCAGCCTTGTGTCCTCATTTCCCTTCACTATCATTCAAGTGACAAGTCTACACAACGTGGGTTTTCAGTTTCACCAAATCCCCTCAGCCATGCCCGTAACTTGGATGGTCCAGTTTAGTTGTGCGGTTCTTGCTCAAGTTCACAGGTTCAGTCGTCTATCACATCCATCCATGGAAAAACATCAGCCATTTTTTCTGTCCAATTACTGTTTTTTACTGTGATTTATCTTTCAGTATCACTTCTCTAATCTTTTTCTAGCTCTCTTTTTTCTTCTTTTACATATTTTTCTCAGTGCATATCTTTCTTAGATATTTTAAATTTTTCTATCATATTCAATAACAAGTTCTCTCTTCATCTTTGTTTCTTGTTCACACATTTTGTCCCCCCTAATGCACAAGCACGCACACACACACACACACACACACACATACACAACACATGCTTTCACTGGGGAACCATAACTGCTTTCATAATAATACCTAATATTTCTTATTTAGGTTATACCTGGAAGATTTTGCTAACTTTTAGTGTTTTTAGGGAAACTTTGGCTATAGTATTTATTATATTTTCTACTTTTTGCAATGCTCAGTTTGTTCAGATTAACAGAAGAAAACTAAGAATTATAATGGTAAGCAAGTTAATTTGTTCTCAATTTCCAAGCAGTTCAGTATGATAAGAATTGCTGGAAGAAGTTATATTTTTCAGGCTAAGGAAGTAGTTTCTATTAGTGTGTTATTCATTAACTTATCTATTTCTAGCTAGGAATTTGCAGTTTTATCCATTATGTTTCATCATTAATAAAGAGCACGACTGGGAAATTTTCTTGTTTTATTAGAAAACATACTCGCAATCATCATAATTGTTTAAAAATTCTGTACAGGCTCATTATTGTTTATCATAAGATTTTTCAAAAATTTAATTTGACTCTCCCTTCACATTTGTAGTGCCATAATTTTTTTTTTTAGGTTTTTGGAGACAGGGTCTCGCTTTGTGGTTCAGGCTGGCCCTCAGCTCAGCCTCAAACTCACATCACAATCCTCCTGCCTCTGCCTCCCGAGTGCTGGGATTACAGGCGTGAGCCACCACGCCCAGCACTGCGGTATGTAGTACTGGTTGCTGCTGGGTGTGGGTCTCCACACCCAGTATTGTTATGTGGTTACCGGGGAATCGAACCCAGGTCCTTGCGCTTGCAAGACAGGCGCCAGAACCACTGAGCTAACTCTCCGGCCCATGTAGTCCCATAATTTTTCAAAGATAGGATTCTGCCACTAAATAAGTACTCTAGTTTATCTTTTTCTATCTAAATTATAATTTTGTAGTAAAAGAAAATTTACCAGAGTATCATTGTGACTTGGTACTATCATCACTTTTGAAATCCATTTCTGTATTAGGCAAATAAAAATACTCCATGCATATTTTAAATATACAAGATGTTGTATGTTGTATTGTTTGATATATTTTAAACTATTTTATCAAGCTTTTTTCTCCTTGCCTATTATTTATTAGTTTGATCCAATTTTGTTCCTATTTTTCTTCTCTTTTCGATCTACATTCAATCAATGTATGTTACACTGATCTTCTCAGGCTCCAGACTGTGAGAAACAGCCTATAGTTTTTATCAGCGACTCAGGCCATGGCTTCCAGTTATGGCTGCTGCTTGAATGCACTTAGACGGTAGGGTCCATAGTGAAGGCCAGAGGGCAGGTCCTTACTTTTCTTTCTCCGATGAGCAGATGCTGTTGGTTCTTCTCAGGGTGGTGGTGGCTCTCCCCCTTCATCTTCCAACTAAACAAAGAAGAGTAAAGTCCCTTTCTCACGGTTCACTATCTTCATGTCTTTTCTGTCTTTGGCGATTTGTCTCTTCTCCCTGTTAAGGACTGTGATCATGACTCAATTGGGAGAGTTAACAATCTGTTTACTGTTAAGTCTGCTCATTAGTGGCCTTAATACCTGTATGTCACAGGGCCTAATGTACCATTTCTGGGAGATAAGAACATGAGAAAGTGAGCCGGGCCAGTGTACTGTCCTTCAGAGTAGTTTTAAAACATCTCTAGGTTAGAATATTTTCATTTTATTAAAGCATAGATTTCTCAACATTGTATTTTATGCTACTTGCGAATCAGAAAATCAGAATGAGTTCAATCCCTGGTACCAAGAAAGAAGGAAAGAAAGAAAGAAAGAAAGAGGGAGAGAGAGAAAAAAGAAGGAAGAAAGAGAAAGCCAGAATGTCTAATGTGTAATTGGTATTATTTTTACAAAATAAGAATACTGTTTGAAGGCAGGAATTTAATTCAATGATGTTGTGTGTGTCTCTCAAGAACAAAGTGCAGGCCTGGTACCAAGAAAAACAAAAGAACACCACTTAAGGATATAGGGGGTACTGAGATAATGCACAAGACTTTATCAGGCTCTTAGAGAACAAAAGGAACATTAGATTTCAATGTTGATACATATATAGGAATTAGGTGTGAAAAATGGTATGATATGATATTTGGAAAAATATTTTTTTCATAAAATCATTTTCCATTTAAAATAGTATTTGTTCATTTGATATCTCTCTGAAATTCCTTTGGGAAATATCTGTTTAGACACATAATCCTTTAGACCATTCTTGAATCGTGAATTTCCTTTTACTTAAGAAGTCAGTTACTCAAACTTCTAAGGAAAGGTAGTGATGGGTCTGAAATGATACAGTTATTCTTGTTAATCATTGCCTTTTCTCTGTCCTGTCTGCTCCACTACCACACCACTGTGCTAATAGTTTTCTCTTTCGAGAGTATTTGCATTTAGGAGCGTATCAGCAGGAGCTATTTTCATACTCTCCTTTTCATGTGTATGTTGGTTTTCATATTCCTAGCACATTAAGGAAGCTTATTTCTTTCATTTTTTATAAGATGTACTCTGCTCCACCTTTGACACATTTTTACAGCCTATGTTTAAAAACACACACAATATCATCTTGTGCTACTTTCTATTTGATAACTAGCTCCTAAATTCTCTTTAAAAATTTATAATGCTGACCTGACTTGTAAGCTGTTCCATCTATGTTACTGACATACAGCAATAACTTTCTCTATTCCACCTTTCTTTCCTAGGAGTAATATGATTCATGGTCTTTTTGTGTTTTACCTGGTGGTAATAATTCTGTAAAATTAACCAGAAAAGATAAGTTTAATTCCTTCATGTATAAATTCTGCTTTGAGTGCTAAAAAAGCTGAACTTGGCCTAAAATTTCTACATTAATTGTGAAGATCTGAAGATATTATTCATCAATACCATCTTTAATCTACTGGCTGATTCCATGAACTCATGTTTAATATTTTACTCCAAATATGTATATTGACTTTTCAACTACAAACCTTCAAGTGTTCATTGAAATGAGAACTGATTCTCTGTGTTCCCCAATGTTCCTCAGATGTACTTGTGAACCTAACAGTAGCTTCCCTCCTTACCGAGACCGTGGTTCCCTTGGAGGACTTTCTATTTTCCTCAGCCTTGCATTCCATCCATTACCTCATGGCTGAGAAGAAAGTTCAAAATGCTTTGAAACTTATAAAAACAGTGAATGTTCACCTTTTTTCCTGGAGTGCTTATCAGGATTTTGAATGAATGTTATGAAAAAAGCAACTGACAAACATTTTCATGTCTCTTATGTGTTCTCTAAGACTCTTGTTAACCAGTATTTTACTACATGTATATCTGTCTATTCATATGTAAGAATGTCATCTCTATGGGCGATATATGAATGCATATATATATATATGCATATATATATGTGTGTGTGTGTATGTGCATGCGCATGTAGTTGTATAACTCCAATTATAATTTTATGGAAGGTGACAGAGCTGTGTATTTTCACTCTATGACTCCTAAGTGTAACTCCTGGCTCTGCCTTCTGATCACATGACGGTGAAGGTTGTTTCTCATCTCTTTATGCCTCAATGACCATTTCATGTCCAATGTGTTGTAAAGTCAACTCAAGAAAATATAGCCTCTCTACATCTACAGTCTTCAGTTAGAACTCTGATTTCTGTTTCTCAGTAAGTTTATCTTCTGTGCTTTTAGGAATTTAGACTTCAACATATAAATCTTCATAGAAGCTTATGTAACAAAGTGAAGTCTTACTGCATAACAGATCATCCCCAAATCATTGTATTTCACAAATGATTTTCCTGGCTGGGAATTGGGCCAGAGTCATTTGGTCCCGTATTTAAGTTTTCTAGTTTTCTGTTGAGCAAAGCAACTCTGCTCTTGAGGGTTCAGCTTATTAACTGAAGTGGCGGGTCCTTCTATTCATTATTCACCTGGATAGAGCCAAGATATTCCAAATATCATTAAAGAAAATGTCCATTCCTCACTTCTTTCAAATCTCTGCTTGTTTTCATATTTCCTAATGTCTCCTTGATTAAAGCAAGTAACACCATGTGCTTGTTTCAGCTCTTGACAAGTAGGTCTGTACCTTTGTGTTAAATGAAGGACTTAGCTCCAGTTTTAGAGTTTAGTGTAGCTTGTTTTTAGAAAAGGAATGTGATCTGCATGAATATACAAATGATTTGATTAAGCTATCTTTAATTAAGTGAAACAAAGGAGTAATTAAAGAGAAATTACATTTTTCATGAATACATAAGTAAAAGTGAAGAAATGTAAGTAATAATAAGACCCCAGAATTTAATTTTCAGACCCTCTCTTTTTTCATTCCAAAGTAAGTTAATTTTGTGATGTATACTTTTTCCTCACTGCAGTTTACTGATTTATAGTACAGTGCAGATTCTGCATTCCTCTTTTCTAGACTAAGGGAAAGCCTTAGTCTAAGATTCTAACTCTTTGTACCAAAACAAAGTTAGATATGAAACCGGTTCCATTAAATATCACAGTGGTAGATCATCACTCATCACTCAGTCTAGTAGAACAAAATGACCTCCTTCTGCATTTATTCTTTTTTCCCCAAGTTTATCATCTTAACGTGTGGACTTTTTATATGTGATCAGATCAGTTCTATTTTCTAGTAAGAATATTCATGTCTGTTATTTGTCAGAGAAACTTTACAGGCTTGTTGATGGTTCCATGTCTGTTCTTCATAGTTTGAAAGAATAATCTATTGTCTTCCTAAATATTTGTATTTGCTCTTTGAAGGATAGTATTAGTGCCTTCGCATACTAAGAGATGGATGGTTTATGTCAGTTTATCCTCATTTATTTTCCTTGGACTTTCTTAGTCTTGAGAGACATGATTCAGAAAAGAAGACAGTCCCCATTGATAATACTGACTCTGTCATCTTTCTTCGATTGTGAACAATGCCTATTATCTTTCTATTTAATTATTTCACTAACTAAACTAAGTACATTTTTATGTCTTGGGAAAAAAAAAGGACTAACACATTTGCACCTATAAACTAAATGTTTAGTGTTTACTTAGAAAATTCCAAAGCACCTGAAAATTCACTCCTTTGGCCACTTTGAGTAATACAAAATTATATCCAAATCATGATTAATCTTGAATGAAAGCTCATTCACGATATACAGTGTAAACATCATCTGCTTTTGTTTCTATATCCAGTCTTATGGAAGACATACTAATTTTTCTTTCAGCTATCATGATTAAAATATCTACAGATTATAAAAGTATCATTTATGGCTTACTTTATTTTGTTGGTTGTCACAGTGTCTGTATTATATAATGTTTAAAAAGGTGATGAAATTTTGTGGAATGTGTAAACGAATAAGGGAAATTATTTGAGAATAATTCAGCTGGAGGAAGAGGGAATTGTTACAGACCAAAAAGTTGCCATAGATATTTGCAAATAAAGGATAGAGTATGGAAATAACCTTAATTTATAGGGGGAGAAAAGTTAGAGTTGTCATACACCATTAAAATGTTTGCAAGTTTTCAAACCTATTTTTGTCATGTAATTAACAGGGTCTAGAGTAACAAAAACATGTTAAAGATACAAGATCTATAAGAATATTTTTGAAAAATAATCATGTAAAAATCTCAATCAGTGTGTAATCTTAATATAATAATATCAGAAAATGTTCAGATAAATGTAACAGCTTTATTATTTTTTATCTGAAATTAATGTTTAAATTTCAAAAAGATGAATATACAAAAAACACATGCTTTTTACATGTATGTACCCAACACCACTGGTGGTCTCCTTGTGTGGTCTTTGGCATTCATTGCATTACTGGCAAGTGCTAGTATGTGCTCTTCAGTAAGCACACTTCCTTCAGTAGTAGACACTTGCAGTAACAATATGCACATGCCTGTATCCAACAGGTCAGAACAACTAGAAAATAAAGTTTTGTTTGGACAACTTTCAACCAAAGACCAATGAGTAAATATCTCTGCTTTATTACTCATTAATGTGAAAAACTTTCCAGCATACATTCTAAATTTTCTGTTATAGTTTTCTGGTAAGTTTAAGTGCAACTATAATGTCCTGATTAACATATTAAATGTGATCAAACATGGAGTAACCTGTTTTTAAAAAATTATAATAGTGAAGACATTGCCACTTAAGTATTTCCCCTTGCTTGGTCACTTATCCTAGGGTTCCTGGAAGCAATTAAGGAGGTCCTTTAATAGAGTTTTTTTTTATTGTGCTGTTGTGGCTCCTTTGATATCTTGAGTCAATTTAAAATTTTTAACTTTCATGATCATTTTAACATGGGGCAGTCAGAAACACAGGATGCCTGACTCAATGAACAAAGCGAAAGAGACCCGTCTCTCATGTCTTCATGACCCTGCTCTCTCGTTGGGTGGCACTTGGCAGCAGCAAACACTAAATTTTTGGTCACAACTCTGAGAGACACTCACAGAATAGAACTTCCAATACTGCTTCAAAAAGTACCATCAGTGATATGCTCCAGGTGCTTTTCGAGGTGTATTCATGTGTCTTACTGCAATTTATTTAAATTTAAAATGTCATCATATATTTTGATCACACCCTATATTGCTCTCTAACTTCACTGGTCTTCTATTTTTATTTTGTAGATGCTTTGGGTAACCTCCAAAATAAAACATATTTTGTGGAGGTTTTTCAGTTGTTGTTTTGTTTTTGAATGTTGGCTTCAAAATCTGCTTCTGTGTGAGCCAAGTTGAGGCCAAAGGAAAATGAATAATATATACAGTAAAGATAATGCCTGGAGGTGCCATATATTAGTTATCTTTTTGCCGTTTTGACAAATGTCTGATCTAAACAAGTTAGAGGCAGAAAGATTCATTTATATTTACTCACAGGTTTAGAAGTTTCAGTTCATGGATTTGTAGCTCCAAGGCAGAAACATCGCAGTGAAATGCATGGCTGATTAAGCCACTCAGCTCATGATAGGCACAAAGCAGAAAGAGTTAAAATAGGCGGGTGGGAACAAAAGAGTGGGTGTACCCCACAGGACCTATCATGCCCAGCCACACTTTCTCATCTGCCCATTCAACCTCCACTTCCTTAGAGAATTAATCCATTGATAAAATCAGCACCGCCTTGAGCCAGTGTCTTCACCTCTGAACATTGCTGAACTGAGTACCCCGCTCTCAGTACACAGGTCTTTGCACCATACTTAGTATTTGAACCATGGTACTCACTAAAGGAAATGGGAATCCAGGAAAGCATGAGACTGCAGAGGGGACAAATTTGCTCTACAGACCAGTTATCTGGGTAGGATTGCATCCTCTCATCAAGACCATGGAAGGAACAAAAAATTTTGTTCATTTGTGTTTTCCGTACGTGTTCTATTCTTGTTCACTAAGAGAATGAATTTATATTAAATACAAAATTTGCTTAAATAATGAGTGGATAAGTTAATAGGTACTACAAAGTATATTTTATTGCTGTCAGGAAAGTATATTGAAAATAACAAATCTATGCAAAAGGAAGCACTGTCCAATGTATCTTATTACATAATAAGAATTTTATGTCCTAAAAAGAGTCCACATGACAATATAAAATATTGTAATAGTCTAGGATAAGTCATTGGTGTAGAAAAGGTGAAAATGTTATTTCTTGCATAGTTGACTCTGAAAATCATGGACAGTCTATAAATGAAGGCTATTAGGACTATACATGAAAAATATAACTTAAGAACTTAGATTAAAACTCAGAAAGTTGGCTGTTTTCCATAAAACTAGAGGAGAGTGCCTTCAACACATCTTAGTTATAAAATGTATTTTAGTACCAGACTTAGGATTGTAGATCTTTGTTTTATCTCAGGGCCACTTACTATATCATATCTATTTCAAGATAATTTATAATGCATACAAACTTGGTATTAATGCATAATTCAGGAAGCTCTAAATGACTAAAGTTGTTTTAAGTGGGTTCAGTATTAGAGCATATATTAAGGTTACTATCTATCTAATGGGACAAGCAGTTCAAAGTTCCACATTATTCATGGCTCATGTCAGTTGATGAATTATCGAATCTATTAATAATACATATAATCTCAGCCAGGGTATTATGTAGTGCTATAGAAAATAGTCCTCACGTTTTTCATAAGCTAGAAAAAGCTTATGCATTATTTAAGCCCCAATGTATTTTTTATGTTTTATCAAACTAAATTATATAATAACATTGATAAAAGAAGAATAATGCAAAGTTAAAAAATAAATGTCTCATTGCCTTTAGAAATTTTTTTCCCTGTTCCTTCCATTATTTGGTTCTCATTTCCTTTGACTGATAATAGAAACACATATTTTGTCCCACAGTATTTAAATAGGTATTATAATACTTAGATTGAATTTATCCTTGGTATCTTAGAACATACAGTTTTATTTACATATATCCACATGACTTCTTGAGTAATTACTGAGTAATACTAATTTGGACCCTGTATAAGGTTTTTGTTATTAGACCCAACAGCGTTAGAAAAGAAAGGCAGAATCGTGTTGTAGTAACCAATCGATTCATAAGTTGAGAAAGTTTGAAACAACTTCGGTCAGACCAGGAAGAAACCCCTTGTCTTATTTGCTAATGCTCTTTATTGTTCATGCCAAATCAAAAGTACAACATCCCGAACAGTGCTTTTTTTCTTTTTTCGAGACAGGGTCTTACTGTGTATAGTTCAGGTTGGCCCTGAGTTCAGCCTCAAGCTCACATCACAGCAATCCTCCTGCCTCTGCCTCCCCAGTGCTGGGATTACAGGCGTGAGCCACCACGCCCGGCACTGTGGTATGTGGTACTGGTTGCTACTTAGCGTGAGTCTCCATGCCAGTAGTGTATGCGGTGACCGAGGATCAAACCCGGGTCCTCACTCTTCCAAAACAGGCACGGGAAACACTGAGCTAACTCCCCAGCTCCTGAACAGTGGTTTTAAAATCTCTGGTGAACTAACACTTTAGTAAATGAAGAAATTTAAACATTTATTTTATTAAATAATGATTGTTTCTATTCACTTTTTAGTTTTAGGTCGTGTGTGTGTGTGTGTGCTAGAGAGAGAGAGAGAGAGAGAGAGAGATCTTCTAGGTCTACTGAGAATTGGAACAATTCCATGTCCATGTTGATTTTCTGAAGTGGTTGGTTTTATTTTTGTTAGAAAATAATCTTACCTGATCGCCTTGGAATTTGAAAAACGATATGCTAAATAGGAAAGATATGAAAAAGAATGAAGATATGTTATGTTCATGTGCCAAGTTCTCATGATGGATGTAATTATTATATATGACAGACTTCTACTAATAAAAATTAAAATTAAGAAAGAGTGAAAAAAGGAACATTTATAGTCTTCCTTTGATTTTTTTTCTTTCTTTCTTTTTTTTTTTTTTTTTTTTTAAGACAGGGTCTTGCTTTGTAGCTCTGACTGGCCCAGGTGAGCCTGGAATTCACAGTACTCCTCTACCTGTGCCTCCCAAATGCTGAACTAAAGGCATGACTCACCATCTGGCTCCCTTGAAATTTTTTTTTTTTTTTTTTTGAGATCTTTTGAGTGAGAATGGTACCAGTTAAGCTTGTGGATGAATCAAGCCTGAAATATTTAGAGAAAAGGATTGAGTTCTGTCAAAAGTGGATAGGTGTTTGCTGTTCACTTACTAACATAAGTCCAGAATTCAGCAGTCAGAATGATCAATACAAAAACAGCCTTCAAGAGGGAAAAATAATGAGATTATAACAAAAAAATTGGAAACAAATTTTATGTATATAGGGGGGTTGTAGGGTGGATAGGGCTGGGGAAAAAATGAGAATTAAGTTGTTTCTTATACTGGTACAAATACCCATTGTGGAGTGCAACTATGATGTGTATATGTAATGTACCAATAAAGATTTCAATTAAAAAAGAAACAGCCTTCAAAATAAAATAATGTTTAGAGAGCTGGACTATTTATCCATTTTTCATTCTATTCACCTTAAGGACTTGGCCAGGTGGCAAATTCAGGGTGAATTTCAGAGCAGGCTTGGTTTAGTAAGCTCCTGTTTCAGACATGCCAGGAAGCAGTACCCTTTGCAGTTTCACCAAAGGTCGAAGCTCTTTCTTCTCATAATAAAATATCAACTCTTCTTTTGTGAATCTGTAAGAAGACATAAAGAAAATGGAATAACAGGGAAGTAACCTAGAGATCTTCAGAAATGTGTGAAAACTATAAAAATGTTCAAAAGTAGGATGAGAAAGAATGTGTACATAGTGTAATGGTTGAGAAATATGTAGACTTAGAAGGTCTGAAGTCTACAAAGCCAAGGAACTAAGTTTTCAAATGTGAATGGAGTACTTATGTAATCTAGTATCTCCAGCAGAAAATACAAGCTATTTTAAAGAATTATGTAAGTTGGTGAAGCTGGAAATAAGACCAACCACAATACAAGAAATAAAAACATTTCCTAGCCAAGTCCAAGTTCCTCATCTTGAGGCCAAGTGGAAGAAAATTAGTGCAATGAACTGAGACTTTGAAGGAAAGCCATGTTATTACTTCTTCCAGAGCTTCAGGTTATTTATAATAATAATAAAAAACCCTCACATCTATTTAGAGATAAGAAAAGCCAGCCAACCATAAACACAGTAAGATAGAACAAAAGTATTTGATGTAAGATAGTCTTAATGCTGTGGAAAAGGAGCAGACAAAACTTTTCTGATTTTTATTTACTATTATTTTATTCTAGCATATCTTGTTAGTGTCAAAAGATGATTTTATTTTATGCTTATTCTTCCTGAAGTATATAGCTCCAGGATATTTGTGCACTACATTTGATTTTTAAAGTACATCATGTGAAGACAATATTAAAATGTGACATTTGAAGCCTTACCTTCAAAATACAAATTCCAAAAAATATTTAATATTCAAAATCACTTTTCATTAAATTATTGTTCAGTTATACTTTTACATTTTAGGGAGTTTTAATACAGCTGAACTGACAAATGTTACCTCAATAAATCACAAAAGTTAAATAAAACCACCATGCTTCACTAAAAAGGCAGCTTATCTATTTTGAAAGATACATCATCAATACCTTAGTGTTCCAACTGCATGGTTTTATAATGTTACAAAGTCACAAAGATGAACTCGAGTCATACATGCAGCTAATTCTCTGTCAGTTATTAATATTTACATATTTTAGCATCGTGATTTTCTCACAGGTACACTGAAAATTGGATTGTGTTGTTTTAAAAGTAAGTAATATGCAAAAAGAATAAAGTGTTTAGCAAATTGTCAATATAATATGGGAGGTACTTGTGATTCTTAAGTAGAATTACAGCTTTCTAACTATATAAAAATTCTATTATATAGTATTTTCCTATCACGTAAAAAGAATAGCACATACAATGAGTAAAAATCACATGGAATTTGAAGAAACTGAACAAATATTTCCTGTTTTATCTTGAAGTGATACATATTTTTACAGGGCAAAAAAGAGAGAGAGGCCAGCCTGTGAAAAAATCACCACTCCCTGGAATGAAAAAATAGCTAAATCTAGGAATCTTGAGATGAAATTTTAGGCTCTAATGGAACTTTTAATAAAAGTGAAAAGAAAGCATTGTGAGGAGCTCTGGTACTCAGAATACAAGTGTGCATTTCAGTGGGTGTGGTGAAGGGAAACTTGTTCCTGTTGGCTTCAATAGGAAAGGTTCCCGAAGAAACTGAGATACTACTTCAATTTTAAAGAGTTAAGTCCTGTCATATTCTGGTACAAACTCTCAATGTTGAATGCAATGATGATGTGTATTCATAATGTACCAATAAAGATTTAAATTAAAAACAAATTTAAAGAATGATCATATAGGACAAAAACTAAGTAAAGTAAGAGTGAAAGGCGATCACTGAATGTTGGGATCAGAGTGATTAATTCACAGCCTCGATAAGGAATTTTCTTTGACAGTCATGAAGATCCATCACACAGGGAAACAAAGCTACCTGTCCTCCTTAAGAGTCAATGGGAAAAGCCATACCTACCAGCCATATCAAACCACAGTGGAGACTGGAACTCTTCATCAGTGGAGGCAGGGAGCAAATTAAAGTGTTTAAGAAAAGCAATGCTAAAATGAACTGTTTAAAATTCAATTCATAGAAAATATAATAGAGAAGTGGATAAAAGACTTCAGGTGTAAGTGATATTGTAGAAAGGTCAATGCAATCAATATGGATCATATAATTACATAAAGTTATGCACTACAGATCAACATTTGCATCTACAGCAGTCTACAACTTCAATATTGCTCCTTTGGACACAGATGGTGTTGGAAGCCTCCTTTGGCTGCCACGTGACCACTGCTACAAGACAATAGAGCTCTGCATTGTTTTCAGTGCTTATGGTGTTGCTGGTATAACCTCAGTGCACAGAAGGCATATCCAAGTATACACATAATTATACACAGTACTTGGCAAGGGTAATAAATGTGTTACTGGGATACAGGTTTGTTTTCCTACATCATACTTTTATTCATTTTATAGTGTGTTTCATTCACTTATTGTTAAATGAAGTTGATTGGTGCATTTTAAGTATACATTATTTTTGCATTCATTGAGAATTTGTACATGTACATGATATATCTTGATCACTAGTTTTTCTCATTCCCCTGCCCTCCATCCATGCCTTGTGTTCCCCTATTCATTCACTTATTCAAAGAACATCTCAGGGTAAAACAGTCCCTGCAGAGTCTTTCAGACCTAGGCAATAGGAAGACACCTTGAGAATGTGCTTTTAAGTGAAATAAATAAAACATACATGAGTAAAAATCACATTGTCTCTCTTGAGTGAAAGACTGTAAGTGAAAATAAAGATGAGAAAGAATAATATATACAGCAACAGAATAACATAAGAAGACACATATAGTGTAGGCAGGGACAACTCCATACATGTCATTACCCTGAACCTCTTACAGGGAACCAACATGTGGAGAGAGAAAGCCATCACGCCGATGATCCTCACTCCACATAGGACTGTATTACTGTGTATCTAGCTTTGTTTTCAAGTAAATTCACAAACTTTCAAAATATTCTATAAATTTATAACATACAAATTAATATGGAATGAAGATATAAAAAAATGAGCTATTTTGTGTAGTTATACAATTTTGTTTTTATTATACATTATTATAAGAGGTAAAAAAATAACCTAAGACAGTACAATCATGATCACTCTACCACTGAAGAAAGTAAAGCCTATACTACAATCTTAGTGTAGCCCAAACTGTGTTGTCTTGAAGGTTTACAGGAGTAGACAGCAATGGTTTGACCTCCACATCAACTTGTCACGCACTCAGCAAGGACAGTGTCCCACCTTGCCAATGTCACTCAGAAAAAAAGTGTCCTGTACAAGTCCTACACCACTCTTATCTTTTATACATATTTTGATTCTATTTTTCTATGTGTGGACACAAAGATATCTACAAACATTTTTTATTTGGATTATACCTAGGACCAGAGGGCCCACTACACAGCCTAGAGAGATAATAGACTTTACACTCTGGGCTTGTAGAAGTACATTCTATGACATTCATAAAAAGAATGCACTTCTCAAAATCTATGTGGAGCCTTAAGTGGTATATGACTTTTCCAGAGAATGAATTGTTTTTAAAATTACCCATTGTAACACACACACACACACACACACACACACTTTGTTTAAAGAGTAAGTTTTCCAGTGGACAAACATTTTAAAAAGGAATTTCAATTTCACATAAGAACAGTAACAATTTTACAAACCAGTGTTTGACTTTATATAGCAAAACAAATGTCCCCCAGCACTGGGAACCTATGTAGTGCAGAAGTGTTTTATGCGAACTAAGCAAGCACCAGTAACATTGTCTGTTGCCATTTGAATTGATGTGTAAATTGTGAATGTTAATAAACTACAAAGTATAACAGCAGTCCCTTAGAATTATTAATTTGGAAATATTAGTTAACCAAGAAAATATACAAGCTCAAGTTTTACTTTTACAAAGTGCAAAGTTAATCATGATGCAATTGAAAAACAGAAAAGAAAAAAAAACTCTGTAAAAATAAACTTTAAAAAGGGCTAATAATAGATCATTTCAGATAACTGAGTTTATGGAAAGAGAATCCAAGAAATTCAACTAGGGTGAAATAAAATAAGAAAACCAGAAAGCCACAAGAGAGGAGAGAACTTCTGAGGAATAGCTGAGTGCTCTGTTTTAGATACTTTCTTGGTCAAACACAGTTCTCTCTCTCTCCCTGCTTAGCAGATTCATCACTTTTTTAAAACACAGAAACACAGTTTCTCCACAGTCTTCCATGTGACTCTTCACTCTACTCAGCCTCCATCTGACAGTCACCATGAACGCTGCCTTATAGCGTGTGCATCCCTATAATGACTACTTGTCTTTCTAGACAGAACTCACTGCCAGAAAATGGCCCTTGGGGTTATGCTAGGTAAAATATCAGGAAAAGAAAATTCATTTACCATGACTTCTTCAACTAGCTCGATCCTTTCAGTACAGCAAAATGCTTCCAAATTCCATCAAATTAAAAAAGGGGTCTGGAAACTTACACATCCAAATGCTACAGAGTAATGATATTTAGTAGCACAAAACATTATAACGCTAGTGATATGTTTTTAAAAATAAAAAGAGGTTTCAAATAGGTCTAAGAAGTTCAAAAAATATGTTTGAAAGAGGTTGTATTTCTTTATCTACAACTTGCTACAGGGTAGGTGCATAAATATCAATTGAATCTAGATTTGGAATTAACCAGAGTACTCATGGAGATTATGTATTCCTCACACAAATTTAATGACCTTAGAAAATAAAGAGAGAGCAAAATAACCCAGATAAAAAGGGCTATAGTGGGAATCCGCATAGTAACTCTCTCACCGCTTTAACAATTCCAGCCCTTCTTGTAAGGAGGAGACAGCTTGGAAACAGGTCTGGACCCCTTCGTCTCAAGAGAGCTCCCTCCCCAGGCCCTGATTTCCTTGTGTAATGTGTTTTTTTTAGCCCTTTTGAGCACATAGAAACTGTGGATGTCATCGCAGTTCCTTAATCTGTAATTTTTCCATTAACATTTTTTTCCTGAAAACTAGCTAAATCTGACATTTTCCATATTATATTCTGTTCAACTCATCATTTCACACCAATGCAGTAGGCATGAAAATGTGGAAACTTCCCAAGCCTTCCTTTGCATAGAGCTTCACATTTAGATGTACTATTCACAATACACTGGCACTAACTCAAATATCAGGTTGAAATTAATTCAAGCTTTGTCTAAGTATACACAGAAAGACTTGTGGATTTTTCTTTATGGACTCATTGAAAATACTTATGTGAAATTATGCTCATAGGTTGATGGATTTGTGGAAAGAAGAAAATCTTTCATCAGTTCTTCAAAGGGATGTGTGATGAAAAGGGAAAAAAAATGTAGAAGAATACTTTTTTAAGTATGGAGGGAATAAATTGACAAGCAAGCTTGTGTTCCATGTTCTCAAAAGAGCAAAATCAGGAAACTGTAGTGTCTGAAACACTCATTAGAGATTTTTTTTCCTGAAAGAAATACAGTTCAACATAAAAATTAAGCAAGCATTTTTTCACTTCACAGTGACACAAAATGTTCCTGGAATTAACACCAGCTTGCCCACAATTAACATCACTTAATGGGAACTCAGAAGCTACTCATAGTGACGCTGAGCATTTTAAATTTCCAAAAACCTACATTTTCCTGTTAAGGGAATATCTGTCTAACCATAAGGTAATTTTTACACACAAAAAACTCATTTATATTCACTGTTATGCTCATATTGAAAGCATGATTTAATAATAATGTTTGGGTCTGCTCATGTCTTCAGAATTCTCTAGCCTTTTGTCCAGATTCCATATCTGTCATAGTGATTTGTTGCAGAAAACTGCACATAAATGACTGAAGGAATCACAGGTGATTCAACTCACTGTATCTTCCCTATTTTCATTGAGAACTGTTAAGCAACACAGATTTTGTAAATTCAAGTTACTTGCAAATACATAATTAATTATTCAATTGACTAAACTCCTCTGGGACAATTTACAAAGATAAAGGTAGGCAAAATGATTGATTAGTTTTTCTCATAGACAAGACACATTGATGTATCTAGCAAGCGACATGATGTATATTTTATAAGCACATTTGTGATGTAGGAAATCATCTTTGATTTTTGGGGGAATAATGCTAACTTATTTTAATTAAAAAATCTGCCTAATTAATAGATATTGAAGCTTTGAAAACTAATTTATGCATCCACAGTTCATAACATTTATAACCAATAGATAAACCTAAAATAGACTATGAATTATCTGTTGTAAATCTGAATTAGAACATTCTACAGCATTACATAAACTTTGTTCAAATAGATCATAATATATGTGTGTTTAACAAAACCACAGTTGATTTATTTTTACTAGTAGTTTACCAATTCAGTTTAATCAAAACGTAGATGTAGACTTTGCTAAACTTATAAATAATAAAATCATTCATAAAAATGCTCTCAAGAAAATGATATCTTATGATGTGATTTAATTTCTACAAATCATTGTATTTTCATCTATTTTCTCAGTTTTTATACATGTTCTCTTCCTCTAAAATTGAATACATGTCTATGATCATACCACCCTGCACATACTTAAGCTTGACCAAAATCTAACACACGTTGCATTTTCCATACAACAATGTGATCAAATTTAACTGAAATGAATGGAAAAGGTCATTCTTCTTAATATTCTATCAAGTCTATGCTAGTAATAATATCCTAAAACAAAATGAAAATATGGATTATATTGAAATTTAATGAAATCTGCTTTATAATAATTACCCATTTGAGATTTAAGATTTTTTTAAAAAGATCAAGAACTTTACATGCATTTATTTCAACTTTTTAAACTATGATCTGTGCTGGGCCTGATTGACAGAATTACGGAATAATGAGAAAAATCTGGAAATTCATTAGCTACACATAACTACTGTTTACATAATGCATTCTGCATTTCCATCCCAAGTCAACTAAGACCTCGCTGACTAAAATTGGTGAAGGATGAAAACAGAAGGGTCTGGGCACTTATTATGAGTGTGTGATTACAGAGGAGAGAGGAGAAACACAGTGTTCACACCTAAACTCTTCAGACTTCTACCAAGAATAGCAGATTCTGTCACTGTACATCTTTCCTTGACTAAGACAAAATGTTATTTTCAGTGGAACAAGAATGAATGACCTTCTCTAAGATAGGAAGAGTTGGTAGTTTAAAAAAAAATCCTGAAATAAAATATTTCTCAGATAAACCATATAAATGATTAAATTCCTAGCACTTAGAAGAAGTAAGCCTCTCTCTCAATGTACTAAGGTATTGTGATGATTTTCACAGTTATTGTAATGAATGTGAATATAGAGGGAAAGCAAATTTTCAGCAGATTTCCACATATAATTGTCTAGGTTAGGTCATAAGTAATATATAAACAAATCACATTATTTGGAGGAGTTGAAGAAAATGCTACAATCCTTGGTATTCTTAACTCTGAAATGAGATAATTTGTGTTTGTTTCCACCCTTTCTACATTTGTTGAAGACACCACATGCACAAAAATATTCAAAGGTAGAATTTCTAAAGACAGATTAAATAAATTTAATGGTTATTGCCATATTTTATTATTCAGATAATCTTTCTTGATGGGTGAGTGATAGATGGCATATAGGTAAATCAATCTCCCTTTTTATTTCAGAAATCTCAAAAAAAATTATATATATATATATATATATATATTTTTTTTTTGAGACAGTTCTCACTTTGTAGTTCAGGCTGGCCCTGAGCTCATCATGTAGCCCAGGGAAGCCTCGAACTGCCAGCAATCCTCCTGACTCTGCCTCCGGAGTGCTGGGATTACAGGTGTGAGTCATCACGCCCAGCACTGTGGTAGTTGGTATTTATTGCTGGTGGACATGAATCACCATGCCCATCATTATTATATGTGGTTACTGAGGATGAAGTCTGAGCCCTTGAGATTGCAAGGGAAGTGCCAGAACCACTGAACTAAATCCCCAGCCCACCTCAAAAATAATTTAATTGAGTCTTATCAGATCAAGAAAAATATTTTTCTTCCTCTCCTGGTTTAAATATGTAAAAGAAAGAAACAATTTGATCCTCCTTGCAGATATGCAATAGGCTGTAAGTGGGTTATAGATATCATATAAGAACATAGCCAGTAATTACCTACCAGAGTTTTCTCTCCAAAGACTAAAATCCTAGTGAAGATGTATCCAGAATCTCATATGGAATGATTTAAAGCCCCCAAAACTCCAAATGGCACTGAATGATAAAGGATAGCAACAACCAAGGCACTAAAGAAAGTGCTCCAGAGAACAGATGCAATATTTCTTCACGGCAGCTGATAATCACTTCAGTGAGATGTATCGCTTTTATACCAGGAGAAATTCTAGGGATGATGGTTAGAAAGGAAATTGTATAAGAACATTCATAAGTATGCTGTGAGAGATATTCTACTGCTTTGTTTTCAGTGTAAAGAACTAAAATGCTTTAACTTGTTAAAAATCTCTTCATTTGCTGGAGAGTGAGCTCATGCAGTACCACACATACCTTGGAAGCACAAAGGCCTCAGTTATATGCTTCAAAAAAGTCTTCACCTATAGGAATTGGAATAAAAGTAATGAAGGATCTTACAACTTCTAAAAAGTTTAACTATGACATGGTAATAAGATTTCAATATTCCTAGACTGTAATAAATAATAAGATGAATCTGGAAGAGTGGCTCTCATGCATCACCAACTTCCATTTATATTATGTGTATCACATGAGAGACATCGTTGTGAGAGAGGAGAAGCAGCTGTGCAGTACTTTAAAATATGTCTTAATATCTGTTTCAGCCTAGTGACTGCAGAAGCTTTACATTTAAACTGAGAATGGGATACATTGACTAATGGATGGAACAGATAAAATAATTCCAGCTTTGTGTATTACACTTGAAGAAGATGAAAGGTGATCCCAAAGTGAAGTTAAAACTTAACACTGTCCATGTGAATGTGTTTTCCTGCCGTAACAGAGTCCCCAGATACGATCATAGACCCAAATCTCTCATTCATAAGTCTGCGAATTGGCAAAGGCTGAACTTGGCCTAGCTTGTTATTGTTTCAGATCCTGGTATCCGAGCAGTAGAAGCAGCCCACTGTGGAACATGGGCTTCCAATGACAGAAGCCAAGAAAAAATACAACTGAGCCCATTCACGAGGTGAGAGCTACAGGTGTAACATGCACCTAATCCTCTGGGAAAAGAGACACCCAAGGTGAATCCAAACAGAGAAGCAACAAAAGTCAGGCTGAGATATTCTCACAGAGAAAAAATATAATTGGAGAAAATTGTACAGTATACTACAGTTGGCTCTAAATATTCATTTGTTTCCCACATGAAGAGACATTCTTTAACCTTTGTATGAATTAAGCCAATCTCCTGCTATCACGATTTGAGCCTCAAAGTCTAGATATTTTTAATACTTCCCCATTGCATATGCAGTTATCCCTGATCTTAGTGAGAGACAACTGGAAACACAAGATGCCTGTTTCTCCTCCAACCCAACACACACCACTGTAGGACAGCTAACCTGATACACTCAGAAAAAGATGAAGTTCCACACTGCTTCCTGGTCCACAGCTATTTGGACCTAGTATTGCGATGGGCTTGTGAATCTCAAATTTCTGTGTTTGATAAAATGACTGATATGAGGATCTGTTCTGCCAATGGACTGACTGGTGTGTCTTCCCCACATCCCCAGAACATTAAAGTCTTACTGCCCAGGCTGATACTTGGAAGTGGAGCTTTCCAGTGGTGATCAGGACATGATAATGGACCCTTGTGAAGAGGAGCTGTGTGCTTATAAGAGGCCTACAGGTTCCTCCACTCACTTGTCTGCCATACTAGGCACAAGAGGTGCACTCTTTGTACCCAAGAAATGTGTTAGGATCAGAAATCAACCAGACCAGTACAGTGATCCTGAACTTCCTGCCTTCAAAACAGTGAGAAACAAATTTCTGTTGCTTATATGCCAAAGAGGCTGATGCAGTTGGTCTTAGCAGCACAAGTAGGATAACAGATATAGCATCCATGCAAAGGAGTCATAGCCTTAGAAAGAGAAGAAAGTAATTGAAAATAGTAACATAACTGAATCCACACATACTCAGCATGAGATGTTGATTGATAGGTGGAATAAGTGGCAGGAAGGGAGCATATTAAAAAGCTTTGAGTTGAGAAATGGCTTCATATGTCTAAACATTCCACAAGACACCAGCGATATTGAAATCCAGTGATGCAGAAAACAGGGCCATGATTTGAGAAGATGGGAGGGCTGTGTTCATCACTGCCACATCCCACAGACAGGGGTTGGCAGAAAGGACTGTGGATTCAAATCGGTGTACATGATGGGAAGATGCTACATTTATCTGATAAACAGAAAGATGCAGCTTAATCTACTGTAGCTTAGTGTACATTTGGGCTGTCTGAGTGCATTTACCAGCATCAGAAACTAGGGTGACAATATGTGTGAGAGACAGTAAGTGCTTGTAAGGAAAATGAGTAAAGGAAGATCAGAAGAAGAAGGAAAAGGAGAAGAAAAAAACTCACTTAGACATCATTTTCTGGATCCACTTGAAAGACAGAATGAGATCTAGAACTTGCTGGGTGAGGAAGCTGAGAAACACATTGACATCCATCAAGAATGAGTTAAAGGCCAACAACGAATAGGGCACCTCCCGGGCCCTCGCTGTGGTCTGCTGCCATGTGAATGCAGCCCCCTCCTCCTCCAGAGTGCAGCACACCCTGATGTCAGGGGGTGGACAGCACTAAGTCTGGGGCAGCCCTGCCTCTAGAACAGGGGCCTGGACTTAGGGAAGGGCGTGTTGCACATGGAGCAGAAATACCACATCTGTAGCACTTAGCACATTGATATAAGGATTCAAGCAGTATCAGTTTTTCTGTTTCCACATGCTTTTCTTTTCTAGCAGAAATAAATGTGGAAGGCAGTGGTCCTGTATCTTCTCATCAATGGGTCTCAGTTGTCTAGTTCAGCAGGTGGCATATTCCAGGCAACTGACAAATAAATGAGAATATGATTGACATCAGGTACAGGAAAAGAACAACCACATTACTAAATTCTAATGATTTAAAAGTTTATGTGGAAAAATCCATTTAAAAATATTTTCATACTTTTGGCTATTATTTTATAAAGGATACAAATAAGTTGAACTCTCCATATATTATATTTCTTAAAAAGTATAATTAAAACTTCATTAAAGAAAAGTCATATAATTCTGAATAAACATAAGAGATGCAAAATTAAAAGTGTATATTAGTTTCTAAATGAAAT
The DNA here is from genome assembly GCA_004026965.1 of Petromus typicus. NCBI lineage: Eukaryota > Metazoa > Chordata > Mammalia > Rodentia > Petromuridae > Petromus > Petromus typicus. The sequence continues at coordinate 4,403 of PVIR01009375.1, read as the reverse complement.
ACATGAGAGTAAACACTTTCTGTTAATATATTCTAATATTTGTTTATAGGATAGGGTAAGTTTTTAATGACTTTATGATCTTTAATCATAAAAATGTGTAGATATCAAGAACTTTTCATGAGAAATGTTGAGAAATGTTCTCAAGAAACCACAAGAAGCGCATTTTATACAACCCAAGTTGTAAGTGGTTAAAAATAATTTTTAAAAGATAATCTCAATTTTAAAAATGCAAAACTACTGAAAAAAGTCTGAATAAAACCTCATCAATCCAAAAACATTGTTGAAAATACTGAATACAAGTTTACACATCCCTTCCCTCTGAAGCTTCCTTTTCCAAAAGAGCCAGCTGAGATGATTAATGGAGTTAAACTGGCTAAATAAATAATCAATTCTTTTTATGAAAAGTAAATAAAATTGTATTTTTAATTACACTGTGGCTAAAAATGTAGGGTAATGCATATGGTCTTTGAATGACCATAAGTGAAGTAACTTTTAATGACCATAAGTAAGATATAATGGAGTATTTGGTTAGGAGAGGGAATTATGTCTGAAGGTTGCTCCCTGACTGCTAGACAGATCCAAAACCCTACCTAGAAGTCCCTGAGCATAAACAAGCATGCCTTGCTTCCATACTGGTGGGGCCTGAGTTTCAGTGCAGCTGTGGAATTTATCGGTCCATGGCATCTGTACTTTTTAGAAGAAAGATGTTTAAAGACCTGGTGGCTATTCTAGAGCTCCCATTTGTTCTAACATCACAGTCCTCTTTTCTGATAACTAATTGTTTAATGTATCATGTATGATATATTACACACAGGCATTTAACTAAGAGGCATTAAATTGGGCTCTTGGAGGACAGATTTGCTACAGAGGGAACATGAGTACTGAACCAATCTCCCTCTATCTTCCTGTTTGTAGTGTCGTCTTGCTTCCCCATGCACATCCCACCATGAGGCAATCCACCACTGTGTGACAGAGTCAGAGGCCCTAACCAGGTACTATGCCTTGGCCTTCCAGAATCAGTAACAGACTAAACCTCTTTGTAAATTGAACCTACTTTCAGGACTTTGTTAGAGTAGCAACAGCATGTGATATATTGGGAGAACTCAGATTCAGATTACTGTGTAGGCTAAAGTTAGCCTGCACTTTATAGCCACAACTGAACTCAGTTTCACAGCCTTAGGAGCAATGGTGCCAATGACCACCAAGAGAGGAAACAGATCTTTCCTTAATTTAACTTTCAGATGAAAATGAAGATCAGATCTGATATAAGTCCTTAAGTGAATGACAAATAAAAACTGGGATCAGAAACCTGAATATCAGAAAGTGCAGCCACTCTGTAAAGTTCTGAACCAGTGGTAATATTCACACATAGTCATGGGATACAAAGGTAAGTGTGCAGAGATTTCATTTGTGTACTTTTTTCAGGCATGATTAAGTGCTAGCATTAATATTTTACTGGAGTTACTTGAAGATGAGTCTTTATATTGTCATTTTGAATTTGAAAATAGAAAGGCATTAGTCTGATTTGGCTCTTTGTCTCCATCTGTATTCCTTAGAAGGTTCTCCTGACAGACTTTCCTGCTAAAATTTGGTGCCATATCCCAGGCAGGAAAATGAGCAAAAGTGGTTTGTTCAAGGTGACTAATCATTCTATTGAGGATACTTTTATTTTCTTGGAAAGGCAGCCTTCATTGACCAAAATAATTTTATTTTTTCCTTCAGAGATTTCAGAATAAATCAACATAAACTATTTTTTCCTAAGAATTCTCTAGATTTGGAACTCAAAATTACAATATCAGTGTTAAATTTCTCAAAGGTAAAATTCAGTAGTTGGAGTTTTATACCAATGATTTTTCCTCTTTTAATATGAAAGTAATAGTGATGAACATGTCTCTAAACTACCACACAAATGTGCTAAAATGAAGTAGATATAAATACGAAAAAGAAAGGCCAAATGGATTAAAATTCCCAAACATATGTTTTTCTGCCTTATTTGTGGATTATGAAAGGTTATTTTGTATTGGTGCAAATAGAAAAGGAAGAATGATCTTTACAGCATCATTTCAAGGAGTGTAAAAGAAAATATCACTCTTTCATAGAAGCATGGCTATGAGGTAAGTCTCACTCTTAACTAATAAGTTGACATAAAAGAGAAAAAAATGTTTTCTAAACACGAGGAGAAACCACTTTTGTGGAAATATCATCTAAAACTAGAAATTGTTCTTTGTATTTTAGATAGTATAATTACCTATAATCTAAATTACCTGTATTATTGTAAGGTGTTTAATTTTTTCACCAATTTAAAAGAATTTAGCACAAGTCCAGTGCATCCCAAAAAGTATTGTTAAATGTTCTTTTTAAGAAAAAACATATTTGGATAATTGTGCTGTAAAAATTAAATGTTACAAAAATAAACTGGTGAATAGATGACCTAATATCTTGTATGTAAAGAAGTAAATGAGCAGCCCAGGTTTAACCTCATGGTGTTAGTTTTATGTTCCTTACAAAATCCAAACTAATTTTGTTTGGTCAGAAGACAGCAAAAGACAACTGCTCCTCAAACTTGTTAATTTGCTTGTTCTAATTATTGTTTTAAAAATGAAATTGAAGGGCTAAAACAGAGATTTAAAATGGAATTTATCTGACCATGACCCGTTGTATTTGCAATCCTATAAAGAGAAAGAATACAATTTAATTTTTTCATATAGTCACCAAATAAAGATGTATACCTTCAGTTAGTTACATAAATGCACAAGAGCCATGGAAATTCTGACAACGCCATCTGTTTTATGCTATACTTTAGATTTATTGTATTCATTTGAAAAAATGTTAAAATCTAGATTTATTTGGTCTGTATTTTAATTGCTGTGTCTATAATATGAAATCCATTATTCTGAATTTTATTTACAATATTTACTTAAATATTCCAAATTTTGTAAAATGAGCAGCAATATATGTTCTTTGTCCAATTGTCATGACATGTTATGCAGATTTATTATTTTCTCTAATAGTCAAAAAAGTAACTTCATATTTTTATCTCATTAAATTAAAAACAAGCACAATATATTGCTGAAAATAGTATTTTACTCTGGTTTTACCTTGAAAATAGACATTTATTGGACACTTTCTCTTACATTCTTTGATGTTCTCACTTGAATTTTCAAAGGGCCCCCTTTGATTTGATTGTGTATTACCAGAGATAGATGTAAGAAAGTTCTTCAGTATGTGTGCAGCCCTTTCCTCAGGGAGAACCGTTACTGTTACATTAGTACACTGTACACTGCACAGGTGCCAACACAGAGGTCTTAAAAATCAAATTAAAAACAGACTCTTCATTGGAGTTCAGCCAAAATGATCTTACATCATTCTAACTGCATATAAATAGGCAAGATTATATGTGCTATAATTTGTAACAAAGCAGTATAATTATATCAAGGAAAACTGCTCCTCTGTTATACTGATTCCCATCAAATTTGTCACCTGATGTGAGACTTTAATTAGAGGGTGATCATTGTCAGTCATTGTTTCCTGGGTTTAGATAAGTAATTATAGTATCAGTTTTAATTAAAAGAGCATTATTCTCTATTAAGAGCATCTCTAATATTCCCTTCCCGAGAATCAGGAAGTCACATTCTGTCATGGACTCTGTTTCATACACATCACTCTCAAGAAGGCAGAACCTTGGGGTTACTGGACATTGGAATAAAATTCAAGTATTTCCATTGACAATGTTTAGTTCTTTAGCAATTTCATTAATTCAAGATAGGGGAAACTTTAAATAAGGAAACACCATTAAAACTGAGGAAAGCATCTCCAGATATCAGCATAAAATATAAAAAAAAGTTTTCAAATGGATATGAAAACACCAATCAACAGAAAATGATCATTTAAAACTAAGTTAAATGAAGCAAAATATATTTTTTAAAGTAATGTTTTTAATAGAATTTTAAAATGACTAAGAATATTCAATAGTTCTATATTCTAGACAGTAAAACTAAAAGTCAGAATTTACAGCAAATTAATGTTTTCTCTACAATAGTATGCACTTGAAATATAGCAAGGAGATTGAATCTATAAAAATATTAATGCTAAATTTCACAAATGTTTAAACTATGAATTTGATTATATTCTGTCATGTTGTCTTTGATGGATTGTTGATTTGTGCTAATACTACAGACCTATTAAGGAAAGTATAATCCAAACTACATAAATATATATTACTAATTATATAGGTAGATATATTTTATATTTATATGTATTTTATGACCATAATGATAACTTTTATTTACTATTTCCAAAAATTATCTTCTTTTATTTATTTTTAAGTTTTTATGGACTGGGAAATGCTTTTAATTGCATAAAAAGTAGACTTCTTGGGGCCGGGGAGTTAGCTCAGTGGTTCC